>CAJNYU010000768.1:0-11526 GCA_905331475.1 Rotaria socialis | reverse complement strand
ACTCTGATGCAAGAACAAGATAATAGCAATATTCAGTACAAAAGCAAATGAGGCTGAGTCTCATATTGTGAAATCTAGGTGAGGCTGAGCCTCATCTACTGAAAACTAGGTGAGGCTCAAGCCTCACCTGTCTCAATGGCTCCGCCGCCACTGATTGATAGTAATGATGGTGTTAATATGACGACATGAATATCAAGTGCAAATACCATGTGTCAATATTTAGTATTGATATCAAATCCGAATATAAAGTATAAATGTATGTAATGCGTTATTATTATTTGTAAGCTCAAGTCTTTAATACTGCAATTACTATGAATTTAGAATTAAAGTCTCAAATGATGTAAAGTTGCTGATGATGACCGTTAGATATAATTCATTTTGAACTACATTTTGAACATCAGTTTAGAATTACAACAAGGTCGAACATTTCGAGATTTTGTAAAAACTAAATTTTCAAAACTGGCGATTTAATTTCATCGAAATCATTATCATTCATACAAAACTATAAGATGATGCATTTTTTACCCTATTTAATGATTTTTGTAGTAATCCAGCGCAAAATGGAATAAAGTAGGACGATGCAATTGCTACATATGTAATACGAATTTCCCAAATCATTCAAAATCTATTTTGAGGGATCTTCGGTTTACATGTATGACACTGAAAATCTGTACTAGAATAAAGAGTAGATTTTATATATCTTTTTCGCGCAAGGAGAAAGTTCGAATTTCTAGAGTATATCATTTCCACTGTTTACGAACTTTTTGATATATATATATATCATTATCAGAGTTAAGACAATAAAATTTGAATTCAAAATATATGTCACTGTGTGCGCATTAATTAGAAGAGATCTAATTACACGCGGGTGATTTTTCAATATAATTTTAGCTTTAGCGAGCTCATTGGTATTAACATGGTCCTTTTAGTCTACAACGATGCAACAAGCTTGATTCCAGTAGCACGTACATGTCTTTTCGCAAAAACAGTGTCCTTGTCAACATTAGGAATACTCATTTGTTTTTCATGCGATATAGAATTTTCCATAATTGCCAGCTGAACATTTCTTTCGCATTTCGAGATTGTGTAAAATCTCAATGCCTTATACTTAGCTTTTATTCTATACCTTAAGCTTCGACGAATAATTAATGGAGCTATTTCAATTATTAGAATCTTACATAATATTGCAATGAGAAGAATTCATTTTTGTATTATATCTATTGCAGATTTTATCAAGTCAGTATCGCAATATTCCGGAGCCAGTAATATTTATTAGTAGTATCTAAAGTGATCTGTTTCATCAATACAGAACAATTTATTCTTTTTGAAAAGGATCTGATAAGAAGGAAGACGAATTGTCAAGCCTCGTTGCTATCAGTACTGAAATCCATTGCATAAACCAACAGAGTGGCCACTCTACATGCGTTATGGCTGATGATGGTTTTCAGAGTACAGGTGATGGAGACACAGTTCGTTGTGACGATTGTGGACTTGAAGTATCCAACTGGACGTCAGATATGAATCCATTTACTATTCATTCTCAACATCGACCTGATTGTTCATTCGTTCGTTCTATACGAACATCCTCGTCACCAAATATATCCGCTACTTCCATTTCATCAACAACTAATGTTCGAAACCCATCAGCATCAGAAACGCAACCTAATCCATCTATAAATGAAGTACATGGAACAATGAACTCTGCTTCAAAAGGATTCGACAAGAAGAACTACAGTTCTCGACTTCTTGCTGCTATTCGAAATCAAATTCAATCGACCAGAAAGCATGGCGTTCACACTGTACCTTATATGTCTGCCTGCGGGTTTCAATATACAGGGGATGGAGACACAGTTCGTTGTGAGGATTGTGAACTCGAAGTATCCAACTGGACGTTAGATATGAATCCATTTACTATTCATTCTCAACATCGACCTGATTGTTCATTCGTTCGTTCTATACGAACATCCTCGTCACCAAATATATCCACTACTTCCATTTCATCAACAACTAATGTTCGAAAGCCATCAACATCAGAACCACAAACCAATCCTTTCAAGCATCAAGAAATTAGAAGCATGCTCTTCCCATCAAGGTTAAATACTTTACACGAAACTGAATTACTTCAGCAGGTACGAATACGTACATTTTCTCATTGGTCACATCGAACATCACCACCAAGTGCACAAATGATACAAGCTGGGTTTTTTAATTGCAATGTTGGTGATCGAGTCATATGCATTTATTGTAATCTTATGTGTCAACAATGGACACCCCATACAGATGATCCATATGAAGTTCATAAAACGCTTTCACCTGGTTGTATATATATTAAATCAAAATTAATGCGTCCTGCAGCTTCATCGAAAATTATTGTCAATGAAAATTCAACAGCAAATACTTCATATATTCGCTCAAAAACAGCAAGTAACCACGGTCCATCACAATGGAATGATATCTTGGTGAGAACGTCATGTAATCCGACCTATTTCGAAATACCAAAACGTCATGCATCCTATGCGACATGGCCAAGTGGCGATTTACCACCAGTAAATGATTTCGTTAGAGCAGGATTCTTCTATACAGGCAAAACAACTATTGTGACCTGTTTTTATTGCAATTGGTCATTAAGAAACTGGGGTCCAAATAATAATCCAATGATTGAACATGCTCGTTGGCTTCCACATTGTGCATATGCTCGACAATTATGCGGTGAAGAATTATATCGTAAAATTCAAGAATCTAAACGAGCACAGCAAGGTAATTTTGGAAAATTACACATTCTTAGGTAATATTTGATATTTTTTGCTTTTCTAGAACATCCAAGAGCCAAAGAATCACGCGATGGAACGGGCCTTAATGAATTACCAAATACTAATACACTACCGCCAACAACAAACAGCCAACAATTATTGATATCAGATGAAAGTACTTTAGCGAGACTTGTTGCTGATCGATTAGAGTTACCAATTTCACAACGCTTATTAAATCAAAATTTTAAATTATCTGTAATTAAACAATGCTGGGAAGATCAGTTACGACTTAAAAGTGAGTTAATCAAAAAGCTTAATTGTTTCATATCTTGTATCTATGTAATTTCTTAGATGATGATTTTGTATCTGACTGCGATTTGCACATGGCTTGTTTAATTCTTCAGAAACAAATCGAACATATCGACAATAAAAAAGAGAATATTGTGATACCAAGCATAAAAATGAAACAAATTCGGGAACAAATTAGTAAGTTTTACTTTTTTTGTACGTGAATGCCAAGATTCTTTTGTATTATTTTCTAGAGGCTCGTATGCGCGGACAAACAGCACCAGTAACCCATCCAGCAGAAACTAGAGGCGATCAAAATCAGTCAATACCATCTAATCTATGTGTGATATGTCTGACAGAAGAAAAACGATTAGCATGTATACCTTGTGGACACATGATCGCGTGTGTTGCATGTGGTCATTCATTAAGAGCATGCCCAATTTGTCAAAAGGCAATCGAAGCATTCGTGCGAATTTATGTGGCATGACAAATGTTAATGGTTCTCTTTCTTCGGAGTTACTTAGTTAAATTTTAAATGATTGTATATCACAAAAAACGATAATATGAAAATAGGTGGAAGCAGTGCAATAAGGCTTTTTTCATTGAATTTGCAATTATTATTCTTGTATGTCGGTAGCGTTGTTCGTCATTTTTATTAGCGAAAGAAAAAGTAATCATACGTCATTGCTGCCGATGAGAAATCAATGAGCTATTATTGGTCCACTCGACTCTTTTTTTTTCTTTATATTTTTATTGTAATTTGCTATTAAACATTCATTAGTTTGAATTTCTCTAGAAACAATTAAAAAATACGATAACAATATTTGAAGTTGATTAAGGAAAGACATCCAATCTGTATTTGTCTTTTCGGTAAAAAATTCGCAACTTAATTCAGTAACATTAAAATAAATCATCTTATTTGATACAACATTATTTTAAATTAAGATGACATGAAGATAGATTCAAAAAATATTTCGTGTGAAGTCATGAAAACAATAAAATTAAGCGAGTAAAAATCTAGACATATTCAAGCAGTCTTTTCTTTTGCTGTTTATGAATGGTCTGATCGAATTTGATGGACTACCTTAGAATATACAGTGCTTAAACTGGTTTGATCACATTTTAACTGAGAAAAACTGTAAGATTCTAAATTATCACAAATTTCGCACGTGCAGTTGCAGCATGTAATTGTCAGTTTCTGTTTCAGAAGAACTAGTGCTTTTTGCTGAAGCCTGCGAAACCATTATATTATCCATCAGCAGTAAAGATTCATTGAAAATTCAAAAAAGGTTTAAAACATTCTATATACAATTGATTTTAACGTGCTTTAAAGCACACATTTTGATTAGTCATGTAAGTCTATCTAATTTTCTTTCTATAAGAGATATGAACAAATATTATTCTTTCTTACAATCGTCGAGACATTAACTATCAACATACGTGGTTAATTGCATCTAGATACATATTCAATCACACTTGAATATGTCTCTTGTTTATTAATTCCCTTCTCCATATATCACAACTGAATTGTGAAAAGAAAGTATCCCAAGATAAGCTTCAAATTTCGCCGATAGTGCTTCATCGTATTTTTCGAGAGAAACCGAACGACACACGCTACATTCGCGGATGTCATTAGTGACTTTGCTAACAGCACGTATTTCTCTTCAAGTATGTGCCACAAAATTACTGCAAAACTTTTTAAAATCTGATAGATTTTCAATTACTCAGAAAGATTAACTCCTCCCTGTAATTGACAAGCCTGTGCTCAACAGTTAAATTTTATCTATAACACAATACGTGTGGCATGATCTATAAGATCAGTAATTCTTATCTGTATCTTTGCTGCTTGTTACACATCTTCTTACCTGATCCACACCCACACCCGATCAACAACGTTTGTTTCTAATATCTAAGCAAGCAAATTATCAAAAGATTCAAAAAAAGATACTAATGAACATATTGTTAGTAATGCCAGTCTCAATCAAGATTTATTAGAAAGCCTTGAAATATTTTTCATTGGTCTTGCTGATCAATTTCAACAGCATTAATTATTAATCTTAGAAAATTGTTTATTTTTGTTGAATATCATTTTAATTTTTTCTTTTTGTTTTGATATGCTTACCGGTGGTACGAACTTTCATATATTTCAATTGAAAAACAGATCGAAGTTTCTGAGTAGCAGTCTAATTCGAGTTCGAAAATAACTGAAAAAACAACGCAGCCCGGCTGATTTAGGAGCAAAAGGAAAAGTTTAGGGTGTGGGGGTGGGTTTGGGTGAAGGGCGACAACATAGAATACCCACAGCCACACCCTCAAGATTTACCAATCAATATCTCACGATTATAATGAATGTTCAAGTACAATCAACTGAAGTGAATTAAGCAAAGAAGGTAGAATTCAAGCATGTATTGTAGGCATTTTTTTTCGTTCATGGAAAAGTCAAAGGAAAGAAACTCCGTATGGAAATTTCTTTATATGTAGGAAATAAACAACGAACGCACGAAAAAAAAGAACTTCCATTGTGAGCAGGACGCCTATGCACACAAAAACACTTCGAATGTAAGATAGTTAAATGTAAATCAGTTAACCAGATAAAGAGAAGTCCTTATGAGACAATTAACAAGAAAACAGAAATAAATATTTATACATTGTTAGTTTCTGTGGTATTCGAAAGTAGATATTATTGTATTTTTAAACTCTATTGCATTTTCGATCTTTCTAATTTGGTATTAACGAGTTCTTCTTCACTATCTAACGCTTGATCAGCAATTGACGTAGGAATATTGTCTTCAGCCTATGCCAAAGAATCTTCAACAACACCATTACCATTTGAACCTCCAGCTCCAACAGATGATACATTTACTTCGCGATTCAAAGATACTTGCTGTTGCCTTTTACTTTTTGATGCTGTACCATTTTCAATATTTGTTGCTTTACGCATTGTTTTTGAATCAAATACAGCCGTTTCTAGGCAAAGAAAAACATAAATGGTAAAATCATATGATCTATACTTTTCGATATTAGTATACAATGAAGAACTTCGGTTTAAATATGATAGATTTCAGTACTAATATGCTATTGATACTACCCCCGCTCCCCTCCCCCCCACCCACCCGGAATAAAAGGCACCTGGCCTTCTATAATGGCAAAGCAGATCAAATTTCAAAGGGGGCTTCTATTTGAAATATAGAATGTATGTTGGTAGAAAGGTTTAGATAAATATTTATTTTCAATCCTTTTCGCTCAAATCACAATTTCAAATAGACAAGAGATGAAAATGAAAATACAAACATAAATATAATAATTATTCTGCGAAAACTTTAAAAATTTCATGAGAAAATCCGGTTTTTCAAAGAATTTTCCTCCATTTTTCTGAGAAAATGACTCTTTTTTTTGCTCCCACTTTTTTTCAACAGGGAAAACAGATAGTGCGAGGGTGGCAGATCGCATACATACATGCATTAAAAAAAATTTCTTAGTAAAAAACATGGACACATTATAAAGCCCGGGGCCTTATATTAAGGCGATCATTCAAAATTTTTAGAGGGGCCTTCTAATCAGGGAGGCCTTATTAATCCGGGAATGCTTTCTATTCCGGGGGGGGGGCATTTAACTTACCTCCTTTACCTTCGTCATCATCAAACGCATCATCGTCGTTATTTGATTGATGAGGGAAAGGTACAAAAGCATAACGTGAATTGTTATTTGATGGTCGAAATAGAAACATGCTGTGAAGAAGCACTAGTGAAAATATTATGTGCCAAAATGCATCATCAATCTAGGTAGAATTATTTGATTTAATAAAAATGAAAGTTGGCAAAAAAGGAAAATTGTTACCCAAAATTCTCTCCAATTTGTAATGCATGTTGTAAAAAAATGAGATTTCAATGACCAAGCCATAAAAAATAAACTTGCTATAATAGCAAATATTAGTGTACTGGTAAAATCTCTATAATCATTTAGTGTAGCAATATTTTTCGTTGAACGTAATGTTCGCGTTGTTGCAACTAAGCCTGTGAATATCCAATAATAAATAGCTACATTAATAACAGCCAATGGTATACGTGATATTAATACTCTATTGTTTTCTTCATCATTTTTAGTATTCAAACGAAGTATTGCTTCTGTTGCAGCGATTAGAAAATAAAGAAGACCCATAGCAAGTACCTTTTGTTTTAATGGCCCTAATCGCAGTTTGACTATACCGTATCCGTGTGCGATAATAACGAAGAGCATACGTGCTACCGTACGTTTTAAGCATGAAAGAACTTCCGATGTAACAACAGCAACATGAGCTTTATACCTAAATTTAAAATTTTTTAAATCTTCTATTTAAAAATAATTCAGTTCATTCGTTTTTTTCATTATTTACCCATATCGATTAACTATTTCATATTCAGCTAAATATGCTGATTTTTCAATCATACCAATCAAAATAACACCACCGATCCAGAATTGTATTTTAAGCAATTCACACCAATATAATGCACACCAGATAAGCCATAAAATAGCAAATAAAGCATAGATGCCACACATAACACCATAAAAAATTAATGCGGGATATTCATCCGCTGTTATATAACCACCATGACGATTCTTCATGGATACCATGACATTAACACCAAGTTCAGGGCTATTTGATTCAAGAAAAACTGGTGGAAAAATTTCGATTAAATAATAACCATCAGTCCATGTTCGTAACCTTTTTTCTGATGGTTGACTTAGAGCAGCTGCTGATGATGATTGTTTAGTATTTAATTTTATATTCGTTTCTTCAGCACCACGACGACGACGACGACGACGAGGAGGTATGTAACTATCTAATATATTCAATTTAAAATTTACTTAAAAAGAAATATTCAATTTTACTTTGATTTGGACTTATTTGTTCACGTTCTTGTTTGAGAATATTTTTTCTTATATCTGCAGCTGCTTCTGGTCCCGTCATATTTTTATACTCATCAAAATATAATTCTCCTGGATAATCACAATTAGTTTGTTGCATTGTAAACTCTCTGACCTCCATTTGCTTCCATAAATTTTTATAAAACGCTTCGGATATAGTTCGGGAAACTTTATTGTCTTTTGATGATGATTGATTTGTAGTCATAAATGCATCAGATTGTAATGGTAAGCATCCGACAACACGACCAATACGACCCGTTATTTGAATTTTAGTTTTTCCATAGTTATTGTATAAGGGTTTTCTTATTTGTTCTTGAATTTCATTTAAATTTACAGATGATTCAGCACAAAGAAGTTTTAATGTTACTTGTGTATCACTGGTTAGAAAACGATCGACAATTTGAAATGCTCCACTAGATGACCATGATAATTTTTCTATTGAGTTAACAAGAGTAGATGATGAATAATTCACCAAATAAAAGAACAATAAATAGATTAGAAAAGAATTTTTCATCGTTATAAATCTGAAAAGAAAATTTACAATTAACTATGTACGTTATTTTTCGTTATATGTCATTTTTCTTGTCTAGTGAATGAGTAAGGAAGAGTATTGTGCATGAGCATGATTATGATTAATTTTGTCACTCAATCCATTTAAATATAAAATAAAAGTTCAACTCTTTTGCTAAATATCGGTATGTATCAAAAAGAGCGAAAGAAAAAATAGCGAACGAAACAATAGCGAAAGAGAAGACGTTGCTTGTGGCGACTGTTTTCGCAAAAATGTCGCCACAAACAATGTCTTCTCTTTCGCTATTTTTCCTTTCGCTCATATTAATGCCAATCTAAATATCTTTTAAATAGAAAAAAAAATTAATTAGGACTGTATTCTAAACATGATTCTATGTCTGAAATTATTTTTTTATGAAGGTCACTCTATTGGTTTTGATTTGTCGATTTCAATAGACCAATAGCCAAGGGGGAAACTGCGGATTTTCGGGATTGCCAATAAATGCCAATCCATGAAAAATCCGAAAAAATCCCAAATCCACCAACAATATCCTCGACTAAATGACGGCATTTCGAGCTGAAATTTTTATCATATGTAGACCTCGTGGTCCTTAGAACATCCTAGAAGTTTCAGCGCAAAAGGATGTTTTCTTCTGAAGATAATGCGATTGCAAAAAAACTCACATTTCCAAGGGCGAAACAGGTGTGAGGGTGTGTTTTAATTTAGCAGCCATGACCGGTTTCGTCCTTGCTTAAGGAACTCATCAGATGGCTTCATCTTTGTAGCTGTTCCATGATTCTGAGTAGAATCACAAACAAGTTACTTGATTCAAAGTTGGGTGTGGGTGTGGATGGGTGGTGTCGGTGTTGCATGTGCGTGGAGTGTACTTCTTCCTTTCATCCACACCCCACACCCACCCTCAGCAAATCGATTATAATTTGAATTTCGACGATTTTGCTGTTGTCCACGTCTGCGCATCTTTTGAAAAACAAATCAAGATTTTATCATTTTCTCAAGTTGAGATACATGCAAAACTAAAAGGTCTTCCAGACATTTTTTTTTCATTGCGCTTAATGCGGTGAGAAATCGGTCTATCATATTGGTTTCTCATTTTGCGAGCGACCGAAGCCATTAACATAAGTCAATAGGGATTTGTTATTACAATGTTTGTAGAGCTTTTATGGCACATCTTTTACACAAAAAATTAAGATTTTATGATATATATCTAAGTCGAGATATGGAAATTTTGGTACACCCAGAATACAGGAAAATTGAAAAAATAGTGCATGATAGTGTTGTTACTGGTTCTCATCCATAGTACAATCTGTAGACCTGAAAGTTCCTAGTTATTTAGTACTAAGCATAAGCACGCATACTAATCTGCCACAGTTTGAAAGATTTTGCTTGTGTTAAATGCAAGAAAGATCCATTTGAAAAGTACTTCAGAACTTCTGGAACATCCTTTATTCAAATGAATATTCACAATTACTATTAAGATTAATTGTTTAACTAGTATTCATAGAAAAATTAATCGACAATCGATCATTTATTAATACGTTACACATCACCTATAAACAGTTATACCAGACTAAATTAAACAAAAACAAAAAGCAATTTAATCTGTTTGTTTTTTCTATTTTTAATTTAACTAAAATTTACTCTTAAAAATATACTAAAACAAATTTACTCGTACAATTGCTTTTCATTCTTGTTTATTATATTTTAATAAATGCTGATTGAGTTAATTCTATTTCTAATCTTTCCTTGATCTCTTAATAATATATTCTTACTAAAATAATCAGTCAATTGGTAATAATTTAATAAACTCTATCATCTTATAACATTCGATCAAATTTTATTTATCGTATTATTGATTTTGGCGCTAATGGTATCAAATGATAGACTTCATTGAAAATTCTTTATTAAAATAATAAATTGAATAAAACATCATTCTTGATTATTAACAAATGAAAACGAATCTTAAACCCATAGTAAAATATAAGAAAAAAAATTCTTTCCAAGAAAATGAAGTTAGTATGAAAATTTTTCGTTTAGCTTTATCAAGAATCGAGCCAATTGTATTTTTGCTTTTTCTTCGATTTAAACGAGATAATCAACAAATAGTGGCACAGATTCGATATGTATTCGATTTAGTTTCAAATAAAAGCACGAATCAATCGTATTCCTCATGCAAAAATATGATCCACATGAATCCAATTGATTTGATTGTTTGGTATCTAACTAACTTACCTTAATTCGAAAATTGAATTATCAATCCGTTGTCAAGTGGCGAACACAGAAGGCTCAACCCATTTCAATTCAAATAGCTGGTGTTCGGTAGAGTTCGAATTTCATTTAAGTGAATTTGTTTATTTTTATCATGAAACATTTAATCCATCTAATATCAATCTTATGAACTATTTTAGTTCTTGTTGTTCACATCTTTTACTGTTAATAAGAATCATTTACTAGTTAATAATAGGTAGGTTCTCTTTGTTTTTCTCAATCGCCAACAAGGTGTTTGTGATAATCATCATTCATATCGAATTGATCAATATAAACTTTCCAACATATTTCAGTTATTTGATATACCGTAGAAACGTTCTATGAGTATGATGTGCAGATCATATCTTCATCCCCGAGTTCACCAATAAAGTATGGTCGAAATTTCTCTAGGATGCTATCATTTGCTTAAAAGTTTGAGTAGCAATCGTGAATCGAAAATAAATTGGTAAATCATTTGAGACAATGTATTTTTATTTATTGAAAATGATCAAGAGATAGATCGAAATTCATTAGGATCTATGATGAAATCTATTTTCTTTACAACGATTATATTTGATGATTGGAAAAATAGATTTTACACTATAAAACAAAACAAAATAAAAAGCGATCGCATTAGTAAATCGTTTTTACAGATGAAGAAAAGCATAGAGCAAGTGCAAATTGTTCCAAACTCGAACAGATATCATCCGTGGCATCATTTTGATGATGGCACTGATCAAAAAATATGCGTTAATTATAGTCCAATTAAAGATCAATCATATTTTGATGATTACCATTGAATCCTTC
>CAJNYU010000767.1:179234-233273 GCA_905331475.1 Rotaria socialis | reverse complement strand
AAAAAAGCAGCAACTTACCAGTAACATTCAGTGTTACGCTTGTCTCTTCTGAAGAAGTCTTGTTCTTCGCAGTCAATTTGTATACACCTTGATGTTCTGGTCTCACTTCATGAATCGAGTATATGTGACGCATATCTTCCACACTTGTGAATTTCACTTCTTTACCATCTTTTGTCAACTGTACTTTCGGGGCTTCTTTCCCATCTATATCAGCCAAGAATTCGAACGGCTCGCCAACTTTCAAGTCAACGACTTCTGATGTTGGACCAATCTTGGTGAGCTTCACGGGCTCCAATACAGTTAATACACAAGGTGTAGAATCCGCTTCTCCAAGTTCACTAATTAAGACAACACGATACGTTCCCTCACTGCTTGCAACAGTTGGTTCTTTCAATAGAAGTTGATATTCACTCTTCTCTTCGTCGTATGAACTATTTGCTGATGTCATCATTATATCATTAAAGAACCATTCAGCATCCGGCCGTGGAGATCCCCGAACAACAACTCGTAATGTCACATCCTTACCACTCACCGTTTCTTCTTGTTTCCGAAGTTGTGTTACAATCAGTGGCGCAGCAAGAACATTCAGGTGAACAGTTTCTTCTTGGCTGCCATGTACATTTTCAAGACGACATGTGACTGATCCTGCATGTTGCTGTAAATCAACTTTAGGTATAGTTAATTTAGCATCACCCGTAGGAGCATTCATTTCGATTTGAGCACCATCTTTTGGTGTCAATGGTTTTCCATTGAGTAGCCACATTACTTTCGGTATCGGATAACCATCAACTTTCGTTTCGAATACTGCATTTTCGCCCTGTTGGACTTCTTGTGTTGTCGGTTTCGCGAGAAATTCAGGTGTTTCTACAAAACATATTCAGGTATGGCACATATCCGTCAAAAAATATACTTACTGGTAACAGTGACTTTGCATTTCTTTGTTTTAAGTGTTCCACCGACATTGGTTACTTTTGCTGAATAATCTCCCTGATCTTCCGGTTGAACATTTAGGATGGTTATGGTGTATGTATCATCTCCGTCTTCTGTTGGTGCACTCACTTGAATACGATCGCTTGGAACGAGCTCATCATTGCCACGAATCCAAACAATATCCGGTCTTGGTGTGCCAGTAGCCGATAATTTAATTGTCATAGATTCACCTTTCGTCGCTTGTAAAGTAGCATCAAGATCAGTTGTTAGCACTGGTTTAATACCAGCAATATTCAATGTTGTTTTAGCTTCAGCTACGCCGACTGCATTTGTAGCCTTAGCAGTGTAAACACCCTTATCGGTGAGTTCGGCTTTTTGAATAGATAATGTTGAAGTTCCATCTTCTGTTTCAGTAATATGAAAACGTTCGATAGTCTCCAAGGGTTCCCCATTGAAGAGCCATGTTACTTCAGGCTTTTCAATGCCACTAAATTTCCATGAGATTTGGGTGTCTTGTCCAATGGTACATGTCTGATCATTAGCTGGTTTAGTTGCTTCAACTTTTGGTTTAACTGAAATAGGAAATAAAAGGTGCCTGAAATTTTTTACTCTAAAAATAGTTACCTCCAACATGCAGCTTAGCAGTTTGTTCGGTATTCTCAATTCCGTTATCGATGCGTGCGCGATAGGTACCAACATCTGGATGGTCGCATTTATTGACGGTCAGTGTATATAGAGTAGGTTTCGCTTCGATTTTATGCTTTGTTGTATTTTTCAATTCTGTGTCGTTGAAGTACCTAGTTATATTGAATATTCAATAAATAGTTACGTGATTAAAATATAGTTTACAGACCATGTAACTTTTGGTACAGGAAATGCATCGCATGTTAAAGTCAAGGTGCCAGGTTGGCCAAGAAGTACATGAATATCACTCAATGGTTGTGACACGTCCAAGGGTGCTAAAATAAGAACAAATAAGTTACTTGATTCGTTTTCAGTATAAAATAATTTCCATAACATTTCTTTGCTTCTATCAAGTTATCTTCTATGAAAAATGCTATTAAAATATTATGTATGGTTCCTCTTTATAGATAGCAGAAGATGCAAAATCATTTTGATCCATTGAAACATGTGACAGTTTAGTGACATGTTAGGGATAGACGGATGCTTCGATTGTTGCTGCAACGACATTTATAATGCGGGATTCTGAAAGAAGAATGGGCTCAAAAATGTTCCTGCTTTTCAGTGAACTTGAAAACAGAACTATCAGATGGACATATCTAGCAATTTTCATATACTACATAAACTAGGCAATATTATCAAACAGAAAACAATAGTCTTGGACACTTTATTCCCAAGTGTACTTTCTTGATTCGAATCCCTTTAAAAGACTAATTTCATTTTTACCTAACACTAAATAAGATGCAAATCTAATTACTAGATGACTTCACACATAGCACTTTCAAATGCAAGAATATTTTGACTCAAGAAAAGAACATCTCGTGAGGCAATTATTCCCTTTGTTCAGCAGACACGGTGACTTTCTTTAAACCCGATTTAATCAGTTCAGTAAGAAAAACAGAGCGCTTATTGAATTCAGCTAACAATCTATACAGAAAAATAAAAAAAGCAGCAACTTACCAGTAACATTCAGTGTTACGCTTGTCTCTTCTGAAGAAGTCTTGTTCTTCGCAGTCAATTTGTATACACCTTGATGTTCTGGTCTCACTTCATGAATCGAGTATATGTGACGCATATCTTCCACACTTGTGAATTTCACTTCTTTACCATCTTTTGTCAACTGTACTTTCGGGGCTTCTTTCCCATCTATATCAGCCAAGAATTCGAACGGCTCGCCAACTTTCAAGTCAACGACTTCTGATGTTGGACCAATCTTGGTGAGCTTCACGGGCTCCAATACAGTTAATACACAAGGTGTAGAATCCGCTTCTCCAAGTTCACTAATTAAGACAACACGATACGTTCCCTCACTGNCTCAATGGAAAACCATTGACACCAAAAGATGGTGCTCAAATCGAAATGAATGCTCCTACGGGTGATGCTAAATTAACTATATCTAAAGTTGATTTACAGCAACATGCAGGATCAGTCACATGTCGTCTTGAAAATGTACATGGCAGCCAAGAAGAAACTGTTCATCTGAATGTTCTTGCTGCGCCACTGATTACAACACAACTTCCGAAACAAGAAGAAACGGTGAGTGGCAAGGATGTGACATTACGAGTTGTTGTTCGCGGATCTCCACGACCGGATGCTGAATGGTTCTTTAATGATACACCAATCACACCGGAGAATACTTCATATGATGAAGAGAAGAGTGAATATCAACTTCTATTGAAAGAACCATCTGTTACAAGCAGCGAAGGAACGTATCGTGTTGTGTTGAAGAATGAGCTTGGAGAAACCGAATCAACACCATGCCTATTGATTGTATTGGAACCAGTAAAATTGACTAAGATCGCTCCTACAACAGATCTTGTTGATTTAAAGGTCGGTGAACCATTTGAAATTTCTGTTGACGCTGATGGAAAAGAAGCCCCGAAAGTACAATTAACAAAAGATGGTAAAGAAATGAAATTCACAAGTGTGGAAGGTACACGACATGTATACTCAGTGGCAGAGGTGAAACCAGAACATCAAGGTATATACAAAGTTACAGCGAAAAATAAGACATCAGCAGAAGAAACAGGCGTCAATTTAAATGTGACAGGTAAATAGCGCGTGATTTGTATTTTTTCGGATAGTTCATAGTAACTGAATTGAGTTTAATGGGACAAACATACGTTTTATCGGAATGGTTTATTGTATTTGTTTTTGTTTTTGTTTAGCACCGTTGAGTGTTAGTCAACCACTTGCTGATATCAATGTTTTGATGGGGCAAGGTGGCATATTTTCGTTCATTTGCGATGCATTTCCAGCACCAAAAGTTACATGGTATGTTTATTATTTTATGATAACTTTGATAGTTTTCTACATTTCGAAATGTATCTGCTCATAGGTTCGCGAATGATAATGAATTGAAAAATTCGACTAAACATAAGATTGAAGCGAAACAAAATCTTTTTACGTTGTCGGTAAATAAATGTGATAATGGCGATATTGGTACTTATCGTGCTCATATGGACAACGGCATCGAGATAGGTGACCAAACTGCTAAACTCAATGTTGGTACTAAGCCAACTGTTGTCGGAAAACCAGTAGATCTTCAGGTACAAATTGGGCAACCAGCTCGTCTTCAAGTACAATTCACCGGGCAACCAATACCGGACATAACATGGTCAAGAGTAGATGGTCAACCACTCAGTGAACATGTCAAAATTGAAAATGATGAAAAAGGTCTTGCCGTATTGGTATTCGATTCGACAATATTACCTGATAAAGGTAGCTACGTAGCAAAAGCAACAAATATTGTTGGATTTGTCGAACAAAAGATCAATTTAGATGTCAAAGGTATATAGAATTTCTTTCAAAAACTATACGTCATATTCATACGGCATTTATTCTGTCTAATTTAGAAATTAAACCAATAATTATTCGTGATCTTGAACCAGCAATCAATGCCACTAAAGGTGAACCAATGACATTAACTATCGGTGCAAATGGTAATCCAAAACCAACAGCTCGGTTCTTCCGTGGTGTAGAAGAAATACTTCCTATTGAAGGTCAAATTGAATTCAAAGAATCTGAAGATGGTCAAACATTTACAGCAACTATTCTTAGTATGCAGCCAAATCAACAAGGTGATTATATAGCAACTGTTCAGAATAGCGGTGGCATGGTGAAGAGTAAGAAATGTAAAGTAACTGTTACAAGTAAGTCATTGTATTTTTCAATAAGTAATAAAAAAACAAACTAATTATTCTACCATCTAGAAACTCCAATGTTTGTTCGTACACCACAAGATTTAACTGTTGCAGATAAATCTGAAGCTGTTTTCGAATGTGAAATTGATGCATTTCCAGTTGCAAAAGTTACTTGGTCAAAAGACGGAAAACCTTTAACGGTTAAGGATGGTGCTGAAACTCAAGCACAAACTGATAAAGGTCTTTACACACTTCGTATTCCTCAAATTGATTCAACTAAACATATGGGTACAATAATATGTCGCGCAGAGAATGCTATTGGCAATGTTGAACATCCATTTCAATTGAATATTACAACAGCTCCAACATGGAAGGCGCAATTAAAAGATATTGATGTTTTACGAGGACAAGATGCAATACTTTCAATTGACTATCAAGGTTATCCAATGCCGGAAATCATTTGGAATCGTGCTGATAAAGTGCTTGAAAGTGACAATGAAAAAATCATGTTTTCAGAAGATCGAAAACAATTAACTATACGTAATGTACAAATTGAAAGCGAAGATGAATATAATGTACGAATCGTAAATGAATTTGGTGAAATAACTAGTAAAGGAAAATTAAATGTCTTAGGTAATATTATATTTCGATCATATGTTCTTTCACGATTGAATTATGCTTATTATTTTTCTGTTTAAAGAACTTCCGGAAATTCAACCATTATTGGTAGATAAAGATATTCAAATTCGTGAACAAATCGAATATTCAACAACCATAACTGGACGACCACTACCAGAAATTCAATGGTTGAAGAATCAAAAACCATTAACTGCTTCACCGCCGCATATTATTATTGAAACAGTTGAAGAAGATGTTATAAAAACTACACTTCGTATTGATAATATTGTATCTGATGATGATGGTACATACACGATACGTGCTAAAAATCGTGCTGGTCAAAAAGAATCATCATCAAAATTAAATGTTTTGGCTAAATTGAAATTTTCTAAAGCAATTCAAGATGAAAATATCATTCAAGGACAACCAGTTACATTTCAATGTCAAATAGAAGCAATACCAAAACCAAAAGTAACATTTTATATCAATGATCAAGAAGTAAAATCAACAGCAAAAATAAAAGTTGAAGCAAAAGGAGATGTATATACATTGGCATTTTCTAAAGTTGATTTACCTGATAGTGGAACAATTAAAGTTGTTGCTGACAATGGCACAGATAAAAGTGAAATAACTGCAAAATTAAATGTTTGCTTAAAACCAAGTCTTGTTGGAAAACCAACCGAAGCTCAAGTTTCCATTGGACAGCCAGCAAGAATACAATGTACTTTTACTGGTTTACCAATGCCACAATTGACATGGTCACGTGTTGATGGACAACCATTGAATGAAGGAATTGAAATAGCTAATGATGAAAACTCAGGCATAGCAGCTCTAGTTTTTAATACAACAACAATGACTGATAAAGGTGCATATCTTGTAAAAGCAACCAATATCGTTGGTGCTGCTGAACAAAAAGTGAATCTTGATGTTAAAGGTTGGTTTCTTTTGTTTTTTTTCCGCTTCTTGTTTTTTTTTACTATACTCATTATTTAGAAATTAAACCAATAATTATTCGTGATCTTGAACCAGCAATCAATGCTACTAAAGGTGAACCAATGACATTAACTATCGGTGCAAATGGTAATCCAAAACCAACAGCTCGGTTCTTCCGTGGTGTAGAAGAAATACTTCCTATTGAAGGTCAAATTGAATTCAAAGAATCTGAAGATGGCCAAACATTTACAGCAACTATTCTTAGTATGCAGCCAAATCAACAAGGTGATTATATAGCAACTGTTCAGAATAGCGGTGGCATGGTGAAGAGTAAGAAATGTAAAGTAACTGTTACAAGTAAGTCATTGTATTTTTCAATAAGTAATAAAAAAACAAACTAATTATTCTACCATCTAGAAACTCCAATGTTTGTTCGTACACCACAAGATTTAACTGTTGCAGATAAATCTGAAGCTGTTTTCGAATGTGAAATTGATGCATATCCAAATGCTAAAGTATCATGGATTCGTGATGGTAAACCATTGAATGTTAAAGATGGTGTTGAAACTCAAGCACAACCTGATAAAGGCATCTATACACTTCGTATTCCTCAAACTGATTCAATTAAACATATGGGTACAATAATATGTCGCGCAGAAAATGCTATTGGCAATGTTGAACATCCATTTCAATTGAATATTACAACAGCTCCTGCAATAAAAACACAATTAAAAGATCTTGAAACTTTACGAGGATTAGATGCCATATTTATTGTTGATGTTCAAGGCTATCCCTTACCGGAATTAACATGGCTCCATGGAGAAGAACAATTAATTGAATCAAACGATAAATATACTTGGTCCGATGATCAACATCGTCAATTAGTAATTCATAATGTTCAAGTAACAGATGAAGATGAATATTATGTTCGAATACGTAATGAATTCGGTGAAGTTACAAGTAAAGCTAAACTTTCATGTTTAAGTATGTTATTTTACTCAATAGCTTCTCTTCGATTTTAACTTCTATCATTCATTTATTGTTTTAGTTACGCCAAGAATATCGCCTGCTACTGTGGATGATACAATATTACAACGTGGCGATGAAATTGAATATCAATTTGAAATCGAAGGTCGTCCACAAGTTGATGTAACATGGTCCAAGAATGGAAAAGAACTTAAATTAAATGAAAATCCAAATTATATCTTTACATCTGATAAAGAAAACAATAAAGAAATATTTAAAATTGTTAAAGCTGATGGTGATGATCAAGCACGTTATACATTACAAATTAAAAATAAAGTTGGCAAAATCGAAGTCAATATAAATATAATTGTTAAGGCTAGTTTACAATTTGTTAAAAAACTTACTGATGTTGCAGCAACTGTTGGACAACCAGTTACATTTTCATGTGAATGTTTTGGTTTGCCAAAACCAACAGCAACTACTTGGTATTTCAATGATGTTGAACTCAAAGGAACAGCTAAATATAAAATTGAATCGAAATATCCATTAATGAATTTAACTGTTAATAAAACAGATATCGCTGATATTGGTAAATATCGTGTCGTTGTTACCAATGTCGAACAAACAATTGAAAATCAAGCTGATCTCTTAGTACAAACAAAACCGAAATTAGAAGGTAAACCACAAGATGCACAACCAATTATCGAAGAAACAGCAAGAATACAATGTAAATTCTCTGGTTCACAACCATTAACTGTAACTTGGCTAAAGAATGGTGAACCATTATCGTTACCAAATGATAATATTGAAGTTATTAGTGAAGCTGATACAGGTGTTCAAGCACTCGTTTTTAAATGTGTTTATATTGAAGATAAAGCAAATTATACAGTTCAAGTTGCAAACATGGTTGGACAAGCTGAAGGCAAAATGAATTTAACACCTAAAGGTTTGTTTCGAAAAAATAAATCGAATTACCTAAAATATTAATCAAGTATACTGAGTATAGAAAATTGAAAATAAGAAACTATGCCAAGTAGTTATTTTCATCTAGAAAAAAATGAAAATCGCGTCAAGACTTAATTTGAGTTTGAATTTAGAGCATTTTAATATCAAACTGATTTTAATTTTCATTACATTTTCAAAATAACCTGTTGATATTTTTACATATACTCATCTACATCTTCAAGATTCGTCTATTTTCTGATGATTAATTTCTATATTAGTTCGTGTATTATTGAAAATATTTTGTTTTTTGTTCGTTTTCTAGAAATTAAACCAACCATAGTCACTGATCTTGAAGGAAAAACTGTTGAGAAAGGTGCACTATGTGAATTGTCAATCGTTGCTGAAGGTAAACCTCTACCACAATGTAAATGGGCATTTAACAATCAAGATTTGACATTAATTCCTGGTGAAATCGAATCAGTAGTTGACGAAAATGATAAACGGATATATTACTTACGAATTCCTTCGACTCAACCAAAACATATCGGTGAATATTCATGTACTCTATCGAATGGTGGCGGAAGTGTTAAATCGAAAAAAGTGAAAGTATCATGTGAAAAATCTCCACAATTTGCTTCTGAATTTGGTAAACCCGTACAAACTATACAAGGTGAAGATGCAAGAATTGAATGTTCAATCGATGCTTATCCATTGCCCAACTTCACTTGGTAAATAAAACACAAAAACTAGAATTCATTTTTCTATTCGTGTTTTTATTTAGGAGTCGAGGATCTGATGAAAATAGTCTATCGGATAAAGATGCTAATTATTCTATAGCTTTTGATACTGATCAAAATGCATCAGTATTATTAATAAAACAAGTTAAAAAATCTGAACATGAAGATGAATATGTATGTCATGCAACGAATGAATTTGGTACAGCTAATATGCGCACAAAATTAATTGTCCTTATTCGACCTTACTTTATTGAGCCATTGAAAGATACTCAATGTCATGAATTTACAGAACAATATGCTATTGAATATCAAGTTGATGCTTATCCTGAGCCAACAATAGAATGGACAAGAAATGATGAAATCATTTTACCAACATCGAATGAATTCCGTATTGAAAAGAATCGTTTAGTTATATTAGAAACAAAATTAGAACATACAGGAAAATATGGTGTTAAACTAACAAATGAGGTTGGTGAAGTTGAATCGTCTATGCAATTAACAGTCAATGAAAGACCTATTGAAATAGGTAAACATCTTGTTGATACAATCGGTGTAGAAAAGGGCCTTATTACACTTGAGTGTGTATTTACAAAACCGATTGAAGGTGTTAAATGGTTTAAAAATGGTGCAGAATTACCAGATGATGCGCGTTTTGTTCGTAAAGGTGAGCCAAATCAACGTTACTTTCAATTAGAAGTCAATACATTAACACTTGATGATACTGGAGAATTCTCTTGTATTTACAATGATGGAATAAATTCAAAAGCAACATTAACAGTTAATGAATTACCAATTGATTTTGAACAACCATTATCGAATCAATCATTAACGGAATATGATACATTAACACTTGAGTGTACTGTTACAAAACCGGATAAACAAGTTAAATGGTATTTTGATAGCCAAGAATTAAAACCTGATGATCGATGTCGATTTGAAAATGAAGGAAAAGTTCATCGATTAATTATCAATAATGTGTCACCAAATGATGAAGGAAACTATGATGTTATTACAGAAAGTGATAGAAAGAGTTCAGCATTTGTTGGCGTTAAAGGTAAACTTAACAAATAATATTCTTATGATATAGGAATCTTTCAGTTCATTTTTCTTATTTCTATCGGCTATTTTTTCGAAAAATTTCTAAAAGTATAACCCCGTCAGTTCATCTAGTAACATGAAATTATAATTCGAAAGCATTCAAGTATCTAAGGTGATGTATTGTAACAGAAACTCGAATTCTAAACGAATCCCCAGTGAAACTATTTCAAGGTTACCAAGAAAAACAATTATGTATACCAGTTGGATTTGGGATTTGTTCTTAATAATTTTCCCTCAGTTAGAAGAAGTTATATTTTCAGATTCTGTTTGAAACGGTCAAAGGTTCCACCACTATAGGAAACTGAAAAGTGACATTACTAATCATCTAGATCAGCATATCATCTGGTTATTTTTCAGAATACTCGTTAGTTTGAATTTTCCAATGCAATATTTTTTCATTATTTAGAAATTCCTGTTGTATTCGTTCGTCCATTAACTGATATTGATGTTCAAGAACGCTCATCCGAAATAGTTCTTGAATGTGAATTAAACAAATGTGTTCATGTCGAATGGTATCGTTTTGCAACACAATTAACATCAACTACCGATGATCAACGTATATTTATTGAACAAAATGATTTAGTATATCGATTAATAATAAAAAATATTCAAATGGATGATCAAGGAACATATACATGCCTTTATCCATCACAACGTGTTGATTCAACATGTAAAGTACATGTTAATGAATTGCCATTAGCTTTTGTACAAGGCTTAAATGAAGAATATATCGTAACTGAAAATGATGATTTAATATTAAGCGTTGAATTAAATAAAATGACTCCATTGAAATGTGAATGGCTTAAAGATGGTCTTCCAATTGAAAATAATGAACATGCTAAAATGACTGTTCAAGGTGAAAGATATCAAATAAAATTACTTGATGTTAAAGTTGATGATCAAGCAAAATATACTTTCCGCATCAATGAAGTTAATCTTGAAGGAAATACAAATGTTAAAATAAATGAAATACCTATTTACTTTACACGTCCATTAAAAGATACATCCTCGATTGTAGAAAAAACAACTGACTATCGTTTTGATTGTGAAATTAATAAAGAAAACAAGATTGCACAATGGTTTAAAGACGATGAACAACAAGCATTAACATCAAATGATGAAGTTCTAGTACAATCTCAAGGACGTATACATTCTTTAATATTTAATACAATTAAATTAACGCATGCAGGCAAATACACATGTCAATTTACAGAAGATATCAAATCTATTGGTGTACTTCAAGTTGACGGTAATAGAACAAAAATAATTCTCTATAATATATTTTCATTTAAAATTGATTTCATTGTTAATAGAGGCTGCGACTGACTTTGATATTGCTTTACAAAATGTTACACTTAATGAAGATGAACCACTTATATTAGAATGTATTCTTACAAAAGATCGACCTGACGATCAAGTCAATTGGTTATTCAATGGCGAACCTTTGTTGATCGATCAAGAACGTGTTAAAACAACAAAAGTTGGTCCGATTGTTAAGTTAACTATAGATGAATGTCAATTGAGTGATGAAGGGCGTTATCAAGCAGAAATTAATAATAAAACAAGCAAAGCCTTGGTCACTGTTAAAGGTAAAAACATACAAAAAGAAAAACTTTAAACTCTTTTGAATCGTAAGATGTGTAAAAACAAGATTTTCATGAAATGAAAATCAATCAAGCAGATATTTCAAAATAGAAATTCCAAGTTTTTGGAATTTACATTCCTCGTAAAGCTATCGAAAACATTTTATGCTATTGAAGAATGTTCTATTCTACGATACGAATGTAAAACTATAAATTATTTCAAGTATAACTCTCTAGAAAATTCTAAAAATTCAGAATTATGCATTAAATGACTGGATTTCGACTTACAAGTTCTTGTTACTGTGAAAAAATTGCAAAGTTTTCAGCTAACATTATAAAACATGAAAATAATGTTTCTGAAGGAAAATCGAAGTTTGAACTTTGAGACTGAAACGAACACAAGAGAGGGAGCGAGTTAATGATCAATAAACGAATCATTTGAATTTTATTTATTCTAGAGAAAAAGATTCAATTTACTAGCCCACTCAAAGATGTTGAATTCGATGAATGGTCTAAATGTATTCTTGAATGTGAAGTCAACAAACGTAATGCTGAATGTCACTGGTATAAGGATATAATGGAAATTCGTCCAAATGATCATTATCAATTTGAAGTTGATAATAAAACACAACGTTTAATTATCAATCGTCTCGAATTGGATGATGCATCTAGTTACAGTTGTGTTTTTCGACAAGAGAAAACATCAGGAAAATTAACTGTTAAAGAATTAGCTTATGAATTCGTTCGTCCATTAGAAGAAACTAGAACATTTGTGGAAAAACAAGAATTAGTACTCGAATGTGAAACAAATAAACCATTGAGAGATAATTTAGCCATATGGACACGTGACGGACAAGTTCTAACACATAATCCAATGGATGGTATACTTATTAAAACAACTGATAAAGTTCATGTGTTAACGATTTATGAAACGAAAATGAAAGATCACGGAAAATATTCGTGTACAATAAAAGAAGCCAGTACAACATGTCAAGTTGTTATGAACGGTAACGTTAATTTGAATTTTCTTTTGTTCTTGTAAATTGTCAATATTTGAATTTTCAGAAGCGCCAGTTGAATTTATTCGTCCACTTGAAAACTTAACAGTTACAGAAGGTCAACCACTACGATTAAGCTGTACGTTGAGTAAAGACAATTGCCAAGTTACATGGGTAAAAGATGATGAAGAAATTAAAATAAACGAAGAAGAAGAAAGTCGATATGTTATCACAAATGATGCACGAGCTTATCGATTAGAGATGAAAGAATCTAAAATGACTGACGCTGGAACGTATACTATTAAAGTTGAAGATAAAGAACTATCATGTCAAGTTGTTATTACTGGTAAATAGATTACTGATTTTTGTTTTCATTTATTTATTTTTCTTGTTCAATTTTTTATTTAACAGAGGCTCCAATCGAAATCATTATTCCATTAAGTGATAAAACGTGTATGGAAGCTACAGCTGAATTTTCAGAATTTTATGTTGAATTAAATAAACCAAAAGTTAATCTTATTTGGAAATGTGACGATGAACCAATTGATTTCACTAATCCAAAATATTCTACACGTAATGAACAAACGAAATATACATTAGTTATTCGTGATATTGAATTATCCGATGAAAAAGCTTATTCATGTCAAGTTAGCAGTGGTGCATCAGCACGTGTTAAATCTTCAGCGCATTTAACTGTTGACGAATTGCAACCTGAATTCGTTTTAACAACAACAATATTACAAGATCGTGAATGTTTTGAAGATGAAACTGTCGAGTTTGAATGTGAATTAAATAAATCGAAATGGAAAAAGACTGGTCAAACAATTATGTGTAAATGGTTTCGTAATGTTGATCGAGAAATACGAACAACAGCTAAATATTCAATGGAACGTTCAGGACCAATACAAAAGTTAATTATTCATAATGCACAATTTGAAGATGAAGCAGAATATCGTTGTGTTATTATGGATAATTTTGTCAGTGCTAAACTTACTGTCAATGGTACGTTCTACTGTTGTATATTTGGAATAGTAACGAATAGGAATGTCACTTAAATCAAAGAATTAATTGTAATAGAGTAGAGCTTAAATTGAACAGTTACTTAACTAGAAAGACAAAGTTGTAAAACAGTATTTTCAAATAGAGCTCAATTATTTGTTGTGCGATAGTAAAATTATTAGCAATTCTATCTATTCGGTTATGCTCGAATAAATTCCCACGAGTTCAAATTCGAAATTTTTCAATAATAGATCCCTTTTATTTTGCGGCTGCTAGTTAGAAATTTTAACTTTAAATATAGTTTGAATATCAAATAATATCAGAACGCTTGAATTTATTTTAAAATTAAAATGTCTCATCTAGGGTGCTTTTTTCTGAAAAACACTTTTTACTTATTATAATTAAAGATAATTCAATACTATACAAAAACAGCAGTTATCTATTCTCATGAATTATATCATTTGATGTTAAAGCGTGTAGAAAAAAAATTGAAATCTATCCAGTAGATAGGATTTCTAAAGTTGTAGGCAATGTTAATTTGATTATCATCTGTCGAGCATTGTATTTTTGTTTGAAACATATGAATAGTGTCTTAATTCAGAAATAAACATTAATTAAAAAAACGAACATCGTATTTCTTCAAAGTGACTCGTAGATTTACATTAGACAAATTCTTTTTGACAAAATTTTCTTTTGTAGAATTTGAATAAACAAAAATCGATTTTATTCTTATTTAGAAATTCCTGTAACATTCACTCAATTACTCGAAGATGTCAACATCATTGAACGAGAAACAGTTACATTTCAATGTGAAATATCTAAAACGAATTCAACACGTACGAGTGCAGAAATTCCAATACAATGGTATCGTGATGGCGTTAAAATAGTTGGTGGTGGTCGATTTGAAATATCGAAATCATCAGGCAATAAACGACAGACATTAAAAATAATCAATGCTAGTTTAACCGATTCGGGTGAATACGCTTGTACAGCTGATACCGATAAAATTCGCACAGGTGCCAATTTAACAGTTGGCGATCTTGAAGTTCAATTTCTTCAAACATTACAAGATCGTACTGTTCTCGAAGATCAAAATTTGGTGCTCGAATGTATTGTTAATCGTACCGATAAGCCGATCTCATGGTTTTTCAATGATCAAGAAATTCATCCAGGAACAAACTATGATATTAATCGTGAAAAGAATAAATTACGTTTAGTTGTTAAAAATGTAACAATGAACAATGAAGGACAGTATTCATGTCGTGTAGCTGACGTTAAAACGCAATGTCATGTTATTGTTGATGAAGACACGGTTCGTTTTATTGAACGTTTAACTGATGTCGGAGCTAAAGAAGGTGATTCGGTAACATTTCAATGTTCACCATCGAAACTTACATATGTTAAATCTAAACGCGATATTAATTTTAAATGGTTACATAATGGAAAAGCTATTGATGAAAATCAAGATAAAGATAAATATAAAACTGAATTTGATAAGACAAATAAAATATTAAAATTAACAGTGAATGATATACGTAATGAAGATATTGGCATAATAACATGTCAAGCAGATGAAGTAACAACAATCGGTAAAGTGGTTGTTGAAGAAGTGCCAATTAATTTTGTTCGTAAACCAGAAGATCAAATTCTAACTGAATTACCAAATATTTGTTTATTTGAATGTGAACTAAATCGACCAGGTGTACAAATCAAATGGTTGCATAATAAGAAACAATTAGATTTTCTTAAAGATAAAATTGAATTTCATAATACAGATACAATTTATCGTTTGAAAATATTAAATGTTGATGTTGATGATCAAGGCGAATATTTATGTGTTGCACGTGATAAGAAAGCACAAGCTTTTCTTAAATTACAAGTAGCACCGAAAATTCAATCATTTCAAACTAATGCAAAATTAATTAAACGTGGTCAACCATTAATCATTGATGTTGTATACCATGGTTGGCCAGAACCAACTATTGAATGGAATAAAACAAATACTACAATGAAGAATAAATTAATTAAAAATGGAAATAGACAAATGTCAATTGAAAGCACGTCACGAAGTGACTCAGGTTCATATGAAATAACACTTAAAAATGATTATGGACAAGATCAAAGAAGTGGTGCTATAGAAATTCTTGATAAGCCAAGTAAACCAAGAAATGTAGCCGTTAAATTATTGGATGTTGGCGAATGTGAACTAACGTGGGAAGAACCAGAAGATGATGGTGGTTCACCACTAACTGGCTATTGTATTGAAAAATGCGAAGAACGACGAGCTGCATCATGGGATGAAGTTTGCATAATGAGTGTTGAAGAAAGAACGGCACTTGTTAATAGATTACTTGAGGGAGCTAAATATCGCTTCCGTGCTAGTGCAGAAAATAAATATGGCCGATCAGATCCATGTGAAACAACTGAACCATTACTTATTAAAAATCCATTTGGTAAGATATTCTTTTATAGAAAGAAATTAAATTCTTTGTTTTGCTTTTCAATTCATGAATTATAAACGAATAAGATAACTAAAAGTGTAAGCCAATGAGTTTAAAAAGTCGGAGTGATTCTCATTTTTCTTTTATATTTGAAGAGCATTGCTCTACGATGACTATGACTAGAGAAAACAAATTTGAGCACCTATGTTTATGGCAGTATCGGCTGTAAATTTTATAAACTATCAGCCGCTCATCCAACTGACTAATACTTCTGACGACAATTCATATCGTTAAATGACGGTCCGTTGTTTTTGGATTACTACAACATATGAGTATAATGATAATTGATTGTGTCTCTCTCAAATGCAGCTTTTTCATGACATTGAATATTGAGATATATTTACCAAAACAAAAAAAATCTTACTAACATCATCTAGTGTTTAAAATTGTCGATATTCTATTAGAATAATTTTAGATTTATCGATTGTATTCATTGAAAATATGTCTTTCTTGTTGAATTCTCCGTGTCGATTAAAAAGTAAATTGTAATATCTAAAATTTAGATCCTCCATCGGCACCGGATGCTCCACTTATTGATGAAATCTTTGCAACAACATGTCGTATTCAATGGACACCACCATCTAGTGACGGTGGAACACCATTAACAGGCTATTATGTTGAACGTCATTTACAAGGAGCCACACGTTGGACAAAAGTATCAAAACAAATAACTCCACCAGATACAACTGAAATAAAAGCTGAAGAACTTATGGAAGGAAGTGAATATGAATTTCGAATAGTTGCTTGTAATAAAGCGGGTCAATCAGAGCCAAGTGCTCCATCAAGAACTATCGTAGCAAAAAATCCATTTGGTATGTTCGAAGAAATTTTCAAAACAGAAAAAGAAAACGAAACATTATTGTTTAGATAAACCAGGACCACCTTCTGGATTAACTATTGATGCAGTCGGTAATGAATGGATTGAATTAAGTTGGCAACCACCTATTAAAGATGGTGGTTCACCAATAACCGGTTATGTCGTTGAACGACGAACCACTTCAAATTATAAATGGCATGTAAGTTAAATCAACTTAATTTTTCTTTTCTTTTTGATGATCTCATCGTTTTTTTTTCTATTCTCATAAGGCTCCAACTGATCCAATAGAAGGTACAACGACAAAACTACATTCATTACACACTGGACATAAATATGAATTTCGTGTTCGAGCTCAGAATGCAGGTGGTGTTGGCGAACCATCAAGTCCAACAAAAGAAACTGAAATAAAAGAACCAATCATTGGTGAAAAACCAAGATTTATTCAAGAACTTGAACCGGTCACAGTCGTCAGTGGACGACCTGTGACATTAACTGCTCGTGTTAAAGGTGATCCAACACCTGAATTCAAATGGTAAGTGAAAAAAAATGAAACACCCGAACCGTGTAAATAATATTGTAATCTTAGGTTGAAAAATGATAATCGAGTTGTACAAGATGATCACTTAAAATTGGATATTACTGGTGATACAGTTAAATTAGTAATCACTGAAGCTGTACCGTCCGATGCGGGTTCATATGAATTGATAGCTGAAAATGCTCTTGGTTCAATTGATTGTGCAGCGAAATTAATCGTTCAATGTATGCGAAATATTCTTCTATTGAAAAGAAAAGAAAGATGATCATTATGTTTTTATTTTTATTTTAGCACCACCAACTATTGTTAGTTCAACTCCATCACCAATCAATGTTCCAGTTGGTCAAGTTTTATATATTTCATGTGAAGTCAGTGGTTATCCTCGACCAGAAATGACCTGGGAACCAGCAAATGATCGTTTCCGTACTGAACAATCTGATACATTCGTTACTTTATCAATATCAAAAGTTCGTGTCAATGAAGGAGGAACCTATAAATTAGTATTAAAAAATGCAGCTGGTTCAGCTGAAGCATCATTTGATGTTCGTATTCAAAATGTTCCTCAACCCGTAAGAAATCTTACAATTGATAAAATTCAAGCCGAATCAGTTCATATCAAATGGACAGCACCATTGGATGATGGTGGTTTACCAATAAATTCATATTTTGTTGAATATCGTGATATGCGTCGTTCACAATATGTTCGATCGGAACGTCTTTCAGGTGAAACATTTGATTATCAACTTACTCGTTTAACAAAAGGATCCAAATATACAGTAAGAGTATTAGCAGAAAATAAACTAGGTCAATCAGAACCAACAGAAATTATTGAACCATTTATTGCTAAAAATCCATTTGATGTACCAAGTGCACCACGTGAACTTAAAGTTACTGGTGTAACAAGATCATCTTGTCAATTACAATGGTTACCACCAAATAATGATGGCGGAGCAGCAATTCAAGGCTATATTATTGAAAGACAAACAGAAACACGTTGGATTCGAGCTGTACCAACATTAGTAGAAGGAACAACTATACAATTAGTTGACTTAATTGAAGGTTTGTTAATATAGAAAACAAAATTCTATCATTAGATTTCATATTCTTCTTGCAGGATCTATTTACGATTTTCGAGTAGCAGCTGTAAATGAAGAAGGTCAAGGTGCATACAGTCGTCCAAGTGAATCTGTTACTATTAAAGATCCATACGATGTTCCAACACAGCCGGGACCTATTGACATCAATGAACTAACGGATACATCATGTGTACTTGCATGGAAACCACCCATTCGTGATAATGGTAGTCCAGTTATTGAATATATAATTGAACAACGTTTTAAATCTGATCCATCATTTATACGTTTGGAAACTGAAGCACCTGTTACTGAATGTTTTCATAAATTGGAAAACTTAGTTACCAATGGTGAATATGAATTTCGTGTTGCTGCACGTAATAAAGCTGGTTTAAGTGCCTATTCACAAACAGATCGAAATATTCTTATTCGAGCACCTCGCCAAGGTGTTGCACCACAAATCGAAAAACTAATTAGTCAAACACTAAATGGAGGTACTCAAGGTCGTCTTGAAGCAACAGTTACCGGCTCACCTGAACCAGAAATAATTTGGTATAGAGGTGGCCGAAAATTACCTTTACAAACCGGACGATATACTTCATCACTTGCACAAAGTCTTCTTGTTCTTTACATAAAAGATGTTCAAGAAAATGATGCTGGACAATATACATTGGAAGTTCAAAATGAATTTGGTAGCGATAGTAAACAAATTCAAGTCAACGTTTTAGCAACACCTAAAATTGAATTCGATGCTAAATATCGTAAACAAATTGTTGTTGATGTTAATTCGTCTGTACGTATTCCATTTGCATTTTCTGGTTCACCGAAACCTGAATTGACATTGAGTCGTTCTGATGAATCGAAAGAAAATCACGCAACACTTGATCTATTCGAAAATAGTGGCACACTTCTTTTACGGCAAGTAACACGTCCAGATACTGGCGTATACCGTTTACAAGCAACAAATGAATGTGGTACAGTCACGGCACGTATTGATATTCTTGTCCAAACAGTTCCATCACCACCAGGTGGACCATTACAAGTAACAGCAAGCGGCAAAGATTATGTTAGTCTTGCTTGGCATACTTGTGAAGATGATGGCGGCAGTGAATTATCAGCATTTATCATTGAAAAACGTGAAGAAAATAAAGCAATTTGGACAAAGGTTGTACAAGTTCGTCCAACGAATACCACATATACATGTACTGGTCTACTTGACAAAACAAATTACTTCTTTAGAATATTAGCTGAAAATGAAATGGGCATTGGTGAACCATTAGAATTAGAACATGTTATTATGGCTAAATTACCATATGAACTTCCTGGTTCACCCGTAGGTCCTGTCAAAATTGATTCAATTATTCAAACAGGCTGTACATTATCATGGTCACCAGCAACAGATGATGGCGGTGCAAAAATTACAGGCTATGTTATTGAAGGGAAAGATGTTAATCGACAAGCATGGATACCATTGGAAAATGTACCGGCTAGTGAAACTACAGTTGATGTAAGACAATTAAAAGAAGATGCAACATATACTTTTCGTATTATGTCGAAAAATATTGTTGGTCTCTCGCAACCACTTGATAGTGAATCTGTAACATTAAAACGGCCAAATACAGTACCACATGCTCCTGTACCATTTTTTGTTAGTGACGTTGATATTGATAGTTGTATATTAGAATGGGAAATACCGAAATTTAGTGGTGGTGAAAATATACAACTGAAAAATTTCATTATTGAACAACGTATTGGCGATAAAGAATCTACGCCATGGAAAGTTGTTGCTGAACCTGATGCATTTTTAACAAGTACTAGAATTGGACATTTGGTCGAAGAAAAAGAATACTATTTCCGTATTAAAGCAGTGAATGAAATAGGACAATCAAAACCAACTGAATTAACAAGACCAGTTATTCCACGCCAAAAGAGCAGTATGTTTTGTAATTTTTTTTAAAGATGTCACGTTTATTTTTCTAAGTAGAATAGAGGGAGTTCATTTTAATTCGAAATTTCTTTTGTAATCGAGATTAAAAATGATTCAATACTCTTTTTCTCCTTTAATTCAACGAAAACATACATTGGTGTCTTTTCTCGTAAATCGTTAGGGATGGAAAAAATCGATGTCGCATGATATCGGCAACAAGCATATATTCATTCTAAAAAACAAATTAATGATATCAGAAAGAAAATTTTCTCCTCGATGTATTTGTTGATAAATATTGATGATAATTTTATTTTCTAGTTGCTCCATCAGCACCTATCGGACCTATAAGTACACTAATGGTAACACGAGATTCAATTACTATTAGTTGGGGACCGTGTAAAGATGATGGTGGAAGTGAACTTATCGGTTATGTTATTGAAAAACGTGATGCTTCAAGAAATACTTGGCAACGTATTGGATATAATGATCCCAGTACATTTACTTATACAACAACTGGACTTATTGAAGATGCTGCATATCATTTTCGTGTATATGCCGAAAACTCCGTTGGAATGTCATCACCATTGGTAACAGTTGATCCTATTGTTGCTAAGAGTCCATATACACGTCCAGATAAACCAGAAGGACCATTGATAACGAAGATTGTTTCAGCGAGTTCAATTGACTGTACATGGCAACCACCATTAAGTGATGGCGGTACAACATTAACAGGCTATCTTATTCAAAGACGTGATATAACAAGACCAATCTGGGTTAAAGTAAATAATTCAAAAAATTAATTTGCTTTTTTTTGTTGTACTAATTTGTTTTTAAATATAGGCTGGACATGTCAATGGTGATATCTGTCGATTTACCATAAAAGATTTACCCGATGAAGGCTCATATTTAATACAAATATTTTCTGAAAATTCTGAAGGTCAATCACTAGAACCGTTAGCAATAGAACAGCCGGTTAAATTAATGCGTAAAGTTGATGTACCTGAACCACCAGCTAAACTTGATGTTATAGCTAAAACAGATTCATCAATAACATTACAATGGGAAATGCCACGTAGTGATGGTGGTAGTCCATTGACAGAATACTTATTAGAAATGCGTGATAAGAAAGGTAAAAATAGTGAATGGACACAAGTACAAATTTTGCCAACGATAACAACAAGTTTCCGTGTGACGAAATTGAATGAAGATGTCTATTATAATTTCCGTATTAAAGCAGCCAATACTATAGGATACAGTGAACCGAAAACACTTGAAAAGGCAGTTAAGCCAGACAAACAAAGTGGTACGTCAGTTAACTTGCTTGACATAGAACATTGATTTGTTTTGCAAATTATACATAAATTAAAATAATTTATTTTTCTTTCTATAGAACCACCATCTATGCCTGATAAACCATTGGAAATAACAAATATCGATTCAACATCAATAGCTTTATCATGGAAACCATCATCATCGAGTGGTTCAGGTGATTTATTATCTTATATTATCGAGCGTCGTGATGTTTTGAAAGCTAATTGGACCGCAGTTAAAAAAGTTTCATCAAATCAATACAATCTTCTCATATCAGAATTAACTGAAGGTTCAAGCTATTATTTCCGTGTTTGTGCTGTAAATGAAGATGATCTTCAAAGTGAATGGCTTGAATTAGATGGGCCTGCTTTATGTCGCAATCCATATGATGTTCCATCACCACCAAAAAATCTTGTTGTTAAAGATATCATTGGGCAAACAGTGACAATACAATGGGACGCACCAGAAAATGATGGTGGTAAACCCATACGTGGCTATAATATTGAACGACGTGATGTACAAAGAGCAACATGGCTGAAAGAAGGACGTTGTAAAACAACAACATTTGAAATTGAAAGTTTACCATTGGGTGGGCAACATTTAATACGTGTAACAGCTGAAAATGAAGAAGGTCTTTCAGCACCATGTGAAATTGATAGAGCTGTACAAATCGATGCTAAAGATAGTAAGATAGATCGAATTTAGTTTTCAAGTTTTTTCCTAACATATGAACAACTATATTTCTAGTTTCAATACCGAAACCGCGTGACGTTGAAATCGGAAAAGTGAAAGGACAATCATTGACGTTAACATGGCTACCAGCTACAGGATCATTACAAGATAAAACTGATACTATATCAAGTTATGTAATTGAAGTCTGGGATTCCGAAGAACATGCATGGCGTGAATTAGAAAGAGTTGATGCATCAGAAACATCATATACACGCACAGATTTAAAAACAGAGTTATCTTACCAATTTCGTCTACGTACATTAACACGTAATGGTCGACGCTCATCACCAACACGTGAAACACAAGTTTTATCACTTAAGCGTACTATTGACGCCCCAGATACACCAGAAGCATTGACAATAACAGACATAACAGATGATTCTTTCATACTTAAATGGCGTGAAGGTTCATTAAAAACTAAACGTTATATTGTTGAGAAACGTGAAGCATCAAAAAAAGTTTGGGTAACAGCTGGTGAAACAACAGAAACAAGTATTTGTGTTGAACATCTTATGCGTAATGTTCAATATGAATTACGTGTCTTTGCTCAAAATGCTTCGGGCGATCGTTCAAAAGAAGCAGCAGTATTATTAATTCAATTTAAAGGACGACAAGTACCTCCTGGTTTATGTGAAGAATTGAAAGTTAAAGAACATAGTCCAACTGCATGTTTAGTTACATGGTTGCCACCTAGTGATACAAGTAATGCATCCATTCGAAATTATATCGTGGAAAAACAACAAGTTGGTCGTTTAACATGGCAAACTGTTAGTGATTCATCACAAACGTGTACATGTCTTGTAAATGAATTAACACCAAATGTACAATATAAAGTCCGAGTAGCTGCAATCAATGAATTTGGTCAAGGAGAATTTGTTGAAACAGAACCCATACAAATTAAAGAACAGAATAGTAAGTTAATGGAAAATAATTGAATACATTTGTTTGTTTCTTATTTATTTACTTTATTTTCTCTCTCTCTCTCTCTCTCTCTCTAGTTCCACCATCAAAACCTGTTAATCTAACTGTGACGGATATGACTTACTCATCTATTGATGTAAGTTGGTTATGTCCACGTGAATTTGGTTCTAAACCAATAAAACATTATGTATTATATCGACGTTCAACAAAAGCCGGTTCTGAATGGAAATTAATTCATCGTGTAAATCGAACACAATTATCATATACATTTGATAATCTTGATTCGTCATTAGCGTATTCTTTACGTGTTACAGCTGAATCTGATGCTGGTGAATCTGAATCATGTGAATTACCAACACCTGTATCTCCTAAGAAGAAAGCGAAACCGCCCGCAATACCAGATCATGTTTTTGTTCGTACAATCGATGATGGTATTATTAGTATACAATGGAGTGGCTTAGATACAGATAATGATAATCAATCTGAACAAAATTCAAATTTACTTGGTTATATTGTTGAAATGAATGATGGTAGAGATTGGGTTGAAGTTGAACGCACAGACAGTTTTACACGTACATGTACAACAACACATTTGAGACAAGATACTGATTATAGTTTTCGTGTATCGGCATATAATCGTATTGGACAAGGTCGTTCGAAAGAAATCGATACACCTGTTAAAGCTAAATCACCATTTTCTAAACCAGGTCAACCATCCGGTCCATTAAATGTATCAAATTTAACACGATCAACTGTTGATCTAAACTGGTCACCATCACCAACTGTAAATGATATACCGATAACAAATTATTTTGTTGAAAAATTTCGTGATGGTATTTGGATAAAAGTTGCACGTTTACCACCAACATCAACATCATTAAAAGTATTTAATTTAATTGAAAATAAAGACGTATTATTTCGTGTATCAGCTGAGAATCGTTTTGGTATAAGTGAACCATTACAATCAATGCAAGTCAAACCAAATCGATCATTTGAAACCAAGCCGCCTACTGATCTTGATTCAACAGCAGCTAGCTATTTTGAAAAGAATTTAAATCATAATGATTTTAATTTTCTTTTATATCACGATAGTCCACCATCGACAACATTTGATACATTGAAATTTGGTGATGATATTGAAGAATATATTAAAAGTGTTTGGTAGAAAAACATAAAAGAATTCAACCGATTATGATTATTGGCTTTTTTTAACCTATAAACAAGAAGATGAACAAAATAATTTCTTCTTTTTTTCTTTTATTAAGTGTGGCTCGCTCGATTAGGACGCAGAAAAAAAGAGCAATTCCACATAATCGGTCTGATGTTTAATAGGCATAAATATGTGTGCGTTTGAGTGTTTGAACCCGTTTTGTCTGTTTTTTTTCTCACCTGACATTTTCCCAGATGGAAATTATGAAATGAAATATGGTAAAAGAATAATCATACGATTTGAATTGCTCCTCCGATTGTTATGATTATTTTTTTTTATTTGTATCGTTCGAATGTGGCGGTGAAAGTGTTTGTTTTTCTTTTTCTTATTTATCAATAAATAAATGCATAATTATAATGACAAACAAAATACAAAGTCTTATTGAATTCATGGATTCGATTGAATATACTTTTTTTCCACGAAAATATTGTATAGCTCATTATCAATGAAGATGAACATCTTCTCCCTTAAATTAATTTTAATTATCTGATCACTATAAATGAGTTGGTTTCATAACCGCATGTTTTGAAAAAATAATTAGGAACATACAGGAAATCTAAGTCATTATTATTATAAGATTTTTAGTATATACGAAAATATATAATTGAAATCTCGATTAAAAGGTACGGATGAACATGAATATGGTTGTTTCTTCTATTTGACTTGTGACTGTTTGGTTCTGAATCTGAATGTATATTAAAGCGAGGTTCCTACTGTACATGCACTCCTCCTATTTTAAAATTCCATGGTAAAAATTTTGAAAGAAAGAGAATTTTGTTGTGTTTCTTTTTGTTTTTCATAAACTTCTCTTGTTCAGCATAAAACATTTTAATAAAGTCCAGAAAAAATGGAAATTTTAATTTTGACTAAAATTATATTGAACATGCTCAATCTCTTATTGTGACTGGAAAGTGGTAAAGATGAGCCAATTCCGGTTTCAATGATAGTACATATGTGTATTTTCGTTCACATTGGTGCTGTTTTATTGAGATTAGTGATCGAAGTGGGAACGTATTCCGAATCCGATAATGATAGTATGTACCCTACAAGCAGAACAATTTTCAAAAGAATCGTTAGTTTTTCACAAAATATAGGAAGCATAGCCATACTAGAATGTCAGATGATAGAAGCATGCAAAGAACAGATGATCTCTTAATACAAAGCGAGTTTATTCAGTAGATCAAAAAATAAAAACAAGTTTACATATTCTTTCGAATTCTGTCTGATGCTTCTCTATATTTGAATAGATGACGATGGTTCGTTGGTGACCTGTTTTTAAGTCTTTTTAATACATTTTGAAAATGTATTACTGTTTTCGGATGATGCTCCATTTCATAGTTAGTTTCGCCTAAATTCATATATGCCGCTACACGATCCACAGGGTTACATTGGACATTCTCTTAAATATTTAATGCTTTTCGATTAAATGAAACTGCTATTTCATAATTTCCGATTAATCTATGAACGTCACCCAAGTTAGTGTATACAATAGCCCAACTCGGATGTTTGTGCGGTAATGTTTGTTGGAGTATTGCCAGGCACTTTTCAAAATATTTAAGTGCTCGCGAGTAGTCGTTCATACTTCGATGCACTCTTCCTAGTAAGCTGTACGTGGAAACGAAAGCAAGGTTATCTTCTTGAAATGTTTTTCGTTGAATATGAAAAGCATTTTGACAAAGTTTAAGAGCTGTTGTATAATCGCCCATCTCATGATATATTGAACCGATATTATTGTAGGAAGTAGCCAAGTATGGATGATTTGAAGGCAAAACAATTTTGAATATTTCATTTGACTTTTTATAGAATTCAAGTGCTTTTGGATAGTCATCCAAGTCTTCATATACTGAACCAATGTTGTTGTAGGAAGTAGCTAGATCAGGATGATTTACAGGCAAAGCATTTTCTTTTATTTGATGTGCTTGCTTATAGAACTCGAGTGCTTTTGTACAGTCCCCCATGTTGTAGTACACAGATCCAATGTTGTTGTATGAAATAGCCAAGTCAATATGGTTCGTAGGTAGACCATTTTTCATTCCTTCCAAAGACTTTTTATAGAATACAAGTGCCTTTAAATAGTCACCTAGGCCATCATATACTGAACCAATATTATTGTAGGAAACTGCCAAATCTGGATGGTTTAATGGTAGAGTTTCTTCTTTGATTTCTTTAGATTTTTCGTAGAATTCAAGTGCTTTCATGTAATCGCCCATATTGTAATATACGGAACCAATGTTGTTATAGGATGTAGCCAAATCGACATCATTCGAAAGGGAAATCTTTTTCGTAATTTCTACACATTTTCCATGAAACTGAAGTGCTTTTGAGTAGTCACCCATGTCATTATACAACATACCCAATTCATTGTACGAAGACACGAATGTTATATGATCTTCTGACAGAGGTTTTTGCTGGATTTTCAAAGAATTATTGAAGAATAAAGATGCTTCTTTATATTGTCCTTGGTGCTTTCTAACCGAACCAATTTGATGATAAATATGTGCTCTATCACTATCATTGGACGCTTTTTCAAGTAATTCATTATAGAATTGTCCAGCTTGATTGAAATCACCAACTTTTATCATTAAATGGCCCAATCGTTGCAACGGCGTGGATCCACAAAGTTCTTCTCGTATGCGACACGTAAGAGCGGCTAGTTCTGGATCATTGGTGTCAGTTAGAGTCAAGTGAACTTCCCAAATGCGACTGTTGCCAACTGTTTCTTTTATTTTATCTACACGAAAAACCGTATGCATCGAAAAGAGAATTTCTCTTTCTCGTGGAATCGAACTGTACTTTTCAATAAGAGCGAATGGAGTAGTCGCACCAGATACTTTACTTAGATTGATCGTTATAATAAAAAGAACGCCGATGCGTTGTTCATTTTTGTTAACAGCACGTTTAAGAAATTCTTCTGCTATTTTAGGTTCTCTACTTGTAGATAAGAAATTGTTGAACGAGAGAAGTCCACCTTTTGTATTGCATATATTTTCAAAGTTCTCTTTAGAAAATCCTTGGCCACGATACACTTGAAATGGTTTCAAATAGTCAGATGATTGTTCTTGATGTAATTGCTCTAATTGCCGATGAAGACTACGAATGAAGAAGCCTAACTTTGTCATAATCTCCATATCAAGTGAACCCAAAGCACGATTGAGCATACGATATAAAAAATTTTCACAAGTGTACCACCAGATTGGCGATCTACAGTGATAATCACATTCGAATTTGTTCAATTGATTTTCATCAATGTCTTTCTGTCGACAATAGACAACCAGATCTTTCATTGCTTGAATATCATCCTCTTCTATTTCCAATATGATTTCTTTAAATAGTACCGAATACATATAAGACGGCTCTAATCGATCTAGAGATTTATTATTCGTTGATGCTTCGATTACAATGTCCTTTGAAACGAAGCTTATCGGCATGGCATCATGTTCGCATTGTTCAGTGGCTATTTTTAATGACTCACATACAGATTCGATTGAAGTAAAAGAACCTTGAACTTTTGACCATTTATTTGCCAATTCTTTCTGTTGTGTTTCTTCTCTATGGAAGATAACGACGGTGTCGAGTTGAGACATATCGTGTATGAGAGGCATTATATCTTCAACAAATGTCCCACTAACAATCAAAAGGATCGTCTGATCACGGCTACTTTCCAAATAATCGACACATTGATCAACTTCAGTGAATTCGATTAATGGGCTCACAGTGCTTCGAACTTTTGTGAGTGAGGTTGTAAAATCTGTATTATTGTCATCGATATGAGCGTGCAGCCACACCAGAAGAAAATTTTGTAGCATTCCTATTTGTTCCGATGCAGTTAACGGTGCAGAAACTCCATTCGCGCCGGGAATAGCTTTCATAGTCATTTGATTTGATGTCTGTGATTCCATATTATCTTTGTCTCCGTCATCACTGATGATACTATCTCTGTGTCGTACGTCTTCGTCCATTTTGTATGTAGTTGTGGGGTTGGATTACTGTAAACATGAATAAATTAGTTGTACTTAGTAGTTGTAACTAATGTAACATACACTTCTTAGAGTATTAAGATTGAGCTACATAAAAGTTCTGGAAAAACCGATCGAATGACAAATTAACTGGTGTGAATCAAGGTGAGCTGTGATTTCTCCAGAATTTTCTGAATTAAAATCGTTTTAATCTTCCGTAATCTTGTCGGAGTAAATTCAAATGCTGATTTGTCTTTACTTTCTAGCTCTACACTTTTGTCTGACTGAAAATGAGTATCGGGGAAAGACGAACAAAAGCATTGAAGCTGTACTCGTAAAACTTTCGATTAGTGAACTTTTTTCAGTGAGAACTAAAACCATTATAGCACAGCAAAATTTTGTTTGTACAAGAAGTAGCAAAATAAAAAGACTACAAGCTAAAAGGGGTTTCGCGAAGGTAATCATTCACTAGTGTTTGCGAAAGAGGATTTCTCAAATAATATGAGACTTGCAAGCAATAATTCGCGCAAAACTATGGTTACTATAGGGACCACATGGGCATAGTATTATCAGAAAAAATTGAACTTGTGTCTATGATGTATATTTTGCTACCATGATCGCTTAATAATAACGCTACACCTGCTGAAAATACTCCGATCAATTTGATTTCATTTACCAGAATGCCTATTTGGTCAGATCTTTTACTGATACAAATTTTTAGGAACTCAGCTCTAGAAAATTAAACATGTCAATCAGTTGAATGAGTCAATACACTCTAAACAAAAAAGGTAATTTTACTGAACCCTCCAAAAAAGGTTTCGTACGTGTCAGAAAGCTTCCAAATGGGCTCGGTGACTTGAAAAAAACGATTGTTAAAATCTCCGAAACTTAAAAAGGATCTGATGGAGGGCACACAGTTCGAACCATCTGCTACGAAACCTTTTTTAAGTTCTGTATAGCGAAAAAAGGTCTGGTAAAAAAATACGAAGCTTCTATAGTTTCCCAGTGAACCTTTTGGTTTCGTATAAAACCATAGTGCGAAACTATAAAGGTTTCGTGGGAGATGGTTGGAACTGTGTGCCCTACATCAGATCCTTTTTAAGTTTCGGAGATTTTAACAATGGTTTTTTCAAGTCACCGAGCCCATTCGGAAGCTTTTTGACACCTACGAAACCTTTTTGGAGGGTTCGGTAAAATTACCTTTTTTGTTTAGAGTGTAGGTCGACAATAGGCCTACACTCATAATAGAGGCTGATTAGGATGTGCTTTTCCTTTGGGAAAGCATTGATTCTCGAGCGCATGTGAGTAGTCGTGAGGTTTGTCCAATTTCATGTCGAATCATATTTACCTTTGATACTCAAGTTTTAGATTTTAATCAAATTCCTACAAGTTTAAATCACTCTAAAATCGTTGGCTGCATCAGAAGTATTCTATGTGTAACCCGTTAATTTATTTCTAATGCTACATTTCATAGAGTGAAAACAATGCCCTCTGTTAGTAGTTCTGTTTAGTATAGTTTACTTGTGCAACTACTTTATCTATGGAAGTGACATCGACAAAAACTATCAATTCGTTATACTGAAGAGTTCTAATTCACACTTTCTCAAAATTCGTTTCTACTGATGTTTCAGCTCCATACGTTTGTCAATGTTTGATATTCATATCTTAATTATTCGAATTTGAAAATGCTTTCGCTTAGAATTTTGTATAATGCTATAAATAAAAAACACTTACATATTATGAGATATTTGGATGTAGGAGTTTTGAATTTCGTGTTGATATTTCTATTGTCTTTGTATTTGTCGTCGATGAAATTATGTGTGTTTTTGTGTCCAACTAGCGTAAGATTGTTTGAAATAATGAAGCATGGCTCTTTCATCGGATGAGCAATACTTTCAATGAGCATATATGTTCGTTAGATATATATGTTCGTTAGATATTTATGCGTTCTTTCGTTTTACTTTTGCCTCTCTTTCTTTCCGCTTCATTTTGCTCTGATTTGTATATACATACATGGGTGAGTCATACAAAAATCTTGAAATTTATTTCTCACAAATTAAGCGAAAGTATCATTTTTTGAACTCAAAATAAGAAATCTTTGGTGGTAGTTTGTTCCCTAGTGAATGTACTCACCCTAGAAAATGCCACAAGAACTCATCAGCAGTACACGTGCTAAGATCTGAGTAACTGAGTAGGAATATCGAGTACTCGCTCTGTAAGCTCAAACGTTTTTTAAGTACTCATCGTACATTTCCTGAGTATTCTGTGGAATTTTTGTAAAATACGCAGACATCTATATTTTGTTCTGCATCTTTCTACTGCGTACAATTTATTTTATTTAAAAACTGATGATAGAACAGTGACGTAACGTCACTGAAGCGCATGATAAGAATTTCAGAAATGAATTGTTTTGTAATATTAAAATGCTTTTTAATTGGGACAAAGAGATAAAACATTTATCAACAAAATGCAAGAAAAACTAACAATAAACCTGTTTGTACTGTCAAGCGAGATGGACAACTGGGTGGGGTGCAAATGATGACATTCACTGAGAAACTAACGTATTTAAAATATGACCTGCTGATGGCTTACCTGGATAGAGATATTGGGTTTTCCAGTGAATTTTTTTTGCAGGACCCACTTTCCCAACAAAATCATATTTTCGAGTTTGAATCTGAAACTTTGTAACATTGAAGGTTTCAATGAGACTAGCTTACAGGAAAAAATTCAGAAGTTTTGGATAAACTCTCTCCGAGACATAAATCCCTAAAAATATTGGCGATTTTCTATAGAAGTTGTATGTTTTGAGAGATTCATATCTCAGAGAGAGTTTATCCAAAACGTCAGAAAATGTTCCTGTAAGCTAGTCTCATTGAAACCTTCAATGTTACAAAGTTTCAGATCCAAACTCGAAAATATGATTTTGTTGGGAAAGTGGGTCCTGCAAAAAAAATTCACTGGAAAACCCAATATCTCTATCCAGGTAAGCCATCAGCAGGTCATATTTTAAATACGTTAGTTTCTCAGTGAATGTCATCATTTGCACCCCCCCCAGTTGTCCATCTCGCTTGACAGTACAAACAGGTTCATTGTAAATAAAAATCTCTATTGAGAACATTACAATATATGTAAACACAAGCATACGCACAAACACAAATGAGAAATAAATTATGGATCGAATTAAAATAAGCGATAACAATACACATTCACTTCATATCGTTACAAGACACACGAATATTTTTGAATCGAAAACTATTATCATTAAGTAACAAATAAAAAATGTATGAACTGTCTTCTGTATGATAGAGTATCTTGGGATATTGAATTTCATGTTTTTTCGAAATGTTTTCTCATTCGTCTTGTTTTTCATTGATTTTCAAAGAAACAAATTAAATTTTATCTAAAACGATATTTTCATCTTTGATTTAAGATATAAAATTTAGCAAATAATTTTGTATTTTCAAATAAATAGTTGGTGTTACTCGAGAAATCAATAGCTGAAATGAAATAAATTTGTTTTTTTTTATTCTTTAAATAACCAATTGACTACGGCACATGAGTGACTCATCACAATATATGAAGGATGAAATTGATAATTTGTTTAAAGAGTTTTTCCAAAATTTCGGTTCATTATACAGTTGTTATTAATTACGCAATATTATTTTATTTTCATGCATTCTAGTTCATAGATGTTTTGCTGAATGCGTTCGGAAAAACGATGATAGTACTATCTCGAGTACTCGCATTTTCGTGTACGAGTAATTCTTAGAGAGAAAACTCATTGGAGCACTCCTTCAAGTAATCTGAGTACTCATGATGCAAAGTCGTACTCACTGAACGAATACTTTCACTATGGTTAGATTTGAGATTTCTTCAGGATCACCAGATACTTGTACTGATTACACAAGAAAATTTTCGCAAAAAACCGAATAAATCAATCGAATTCTGTTTTTTAATATAACAACAAGTAATAGGTTTTGAAAACTATTTCTGGTAGTATGAGAACTACTAGAACACTCATTTTTCGATAATTCGATACCGTTATTAATAGTTAAACTGAAGTAAACCGAACACTTTATCGACATGAGTCATTTATTATTAAGATGAGTCAATCCTCATGAAAAATTTCCTCCATTAGTCATACATGCGTCATTTCTATACAGTATAACAATATGGCAGTCCTTGTTTATTGTTAACTTCTATGCATTTTCGTTGAGTTTTGTTTTCGTCTCACGGTATTTATTGCTCAATAGGGCATGTTGTACGAGTACAAAAATTATAACAAAATTTTAAATTTGATATATACTGATATCATACGAACCAATCGAAAACCGCCGATTAACCGGTTACATAATCGGTTATTGAGGACAAATCGACTACTTGTGCGGTTAACCGGTGGTTTTCGATTCTTTTTTACGATATGGGCACATTCTCATTTCTTTCGTATTATATGTCTGCTAGGACTGCACATACAAATAAAATATTGACCAATTCATTTTTTGATAAGGATTTCAAACTTGAACATACTTCTTCATTTTCTACCCGTTTGATTCAAGACTAACTTTACAACTTTTAAATAGCGCTATCGTAAAATGCCTGAAAATTTTAATTTATTCAAATCTATGAACTTCGAAATTCTTTGTGCTTTCTATATCAGATGAAATAGAAAGCTATTTTCAATGATCAAAATCATTCGTTTCCTATTATCAAAAATCGATTGAACCTGAATCATAAATGCAATTAACACTTAGGACTTGAATGTAGAAACGATACAGTATAATTTTTATACATGATTGAGGGTGCTACTTCTTCACTTTAGACATAGCAACTCACCCTCACCCTAGTGAAACATCTTGTAAGTAAGATCTTGAAATCTTGGGATTGGTAGGTAAGATCTTATCAAGATCTTTAAAAGATAATTCGCTTGTTCAGATCATGTCCTATCTGATAAATCTGTACCTAAGATCTTAGCAAGATCATGGCAACGATTTCTTTTACTATTATCTTCTCACAAGATCTTGAGTAAAACAGAAAGCGACATCATTAGTTTATTTAGATAGGCTATCTAGTCATTCACCGTTTTTTTATGCATAAAGAACAGAATATAAGCAACATGATTGAACATGCAAAAACATAACTTTACAAAATAAGTTTTTTTCTAAACTATTTCTCGACTATTGATTAATCGAGAGGATGCTGATCTCGATCGATGGCCGAGAGAGGACTACCCTAAATTGGTCTGGCGAATATCGGACCAACTTAAAGCCGGTCAGATCTCAACATCTGATTTGCTTGAGCTATTCGGGACAGGAATAGTTAATATTAAAATATATTGAAAAAATACCAAACATACTTCCAGAATGCATCATTCAAGATGTTATGAATTCTTACTTAAGATCTGTAATAAGATCTTGGGTACAAGATAATACAGTTATCTTGTATCTAAATTTTCAAGATCTGTTCACTTATCTGTACCCAAGATCTTGGCCAAGATCTTACTTACAAGATGTTTCACTAGGGCACGCATTACTATATGTACAAATTATATCTAATGTATTTCAAGTGAAGTACTGGTATGAAATTGTTTTCCTTATAGAAATACTTTATAGAAACAAATTCAATAAATCACATAGCATAACGCTAACTTTCGTATCGAAAAAATAAACCAGTATGACAGTTCGCTGTGAACCGCTCAATTCATGCCACCACCACAAAATATGATGAATAGTCCTAAACAACGATTCGAATAACAGTCTAAAAAAAGGTAAACGAATGACAAAATGAAAAAAAATAGTTGTTCATTCAATATTTTATTTACTTTTTGATATATTTTCACGAGTAATGCAATATGACAAGACTCATGTTTGAATTTATCTAGGCAACCAGAACACTCCATTCTATCATTCAATGAACCTCTATAATGGTATCCACATTTTTCCTTAACTCGTTGCATTCCCTTAAACAGTGTTCACAGTTCATCTAATGTAAGATTGTTTGAATTAATGAACCATCGCTCTTTCATAAGATGAGCAATACTTTCGGTGAAAATATATGTCCGTTAGATATTTATGCGTTCTTTCGTTTCACTTCTGCCTCTTACCGCTTCATTTTGTTCTGATTAGTATATATATACTCATTTATACATGCACGGGTGAGTCATACACAAATCTTGGAAGGAGGGATCCACTTGAGACCATAAATCCGCCCACTCACTTTTTTCAACAGATTCGTTTAGGAACTGTATATGCCGATAGATGTCAACACGGTGAACATTCTGATGTGATTTTAACAACATATTTCGTAGCTCATTTTCAATATTTTTTTTCACAATTTTGCTATTTTTTCAATAGGAACTGAATTGAGTTGTTCATTCATACATCTACTCAGCATGATGTATATTCGCTGAAATTGCGATTGATTACGTAAAACTCACTTAGCTATTAGTTTTAATTATTTTTACAATCAGTTGATAATGAAAATTGTAAAAATTCATAGTCACTTTTTCAATTTTTGATAAAAATGACTATACTTTCAGACATTGTTTTGAAATTATTTCGCTTAAAACAAAATACCTCATCGTGAATTTTTTACCATAGATAGACATGAGTTAGACCTACAAAAAATGTAACTGGACTAGGTCTCTCTGACACTGATCACTTTTGCTATAATAGGAACATGGTTCAAAAATGGTCGAAAATCACATTTCATAATCGATCTCTGCAAAATATCTTGATCAATCCAATTTGAATCGTTATGAATCTCTTCACTATACGTAGAACACTCATAGTCTTCACCAAATATATAGTTGATATGATGTTTCATATTTCATTGTTAAGTTTTCAACTTTCAACAGTTACTATCGTTCTGTTTTGTGAAAAGAAATATTTGAATGAGCCATCATTTTAAAGGTGAACATGACTAAGAATTCTAGTTCATGTTTCAGAACAGTGATTTATCTTTCTAATGGTTTTTTCCATTGCAATTATATTCACATTCACAAATTACTGCTATTTGTTTCTCACCAGCAATATGCATATTAGGTTGGAGCATAACTTCACATTGGGAGAATGTGTTGTATCATATTGATTAAAACGTAAAAGGAAAAGGCTCAACGGTGTCATTGAGTCAATGTTGTCCATGCTATCGAGGGTTGCCACTATTAAGAATAATGGGGTTAAGATTAAGGAAGTGAATAATCAGTCACTATGGAATGATATGATTTTGTATGGTACGTAACTACATCTGTCGATTTAGTTTTCACTTTGCTTTTTCATATATCGAGACACGTGTTATTGATCCCTGGATATTGAAGACGTTGTAAACCGTTCATTTTTGTATTATACAACGTTAAATATGCCAAGAGAAGCACGGTTTAAATGTGTTGGATGCGATAAGAGCATTGATTCTGATCGGAAGCAACTTGTTAGTGGTGGATTATGGAGGTTTTTTTCTTATCAGCACGATCATTGAAACGTGTTCACAACGATGATCCAGGGTGCTTTGACTGTCGTATGAAATACTTGAATTGGTTGAAGAAAGTTGACGAAGATTTCGATCATTTAAAAGAACGTGATGTTAATCACGATGAAAATTCTGATAATGTTAGTTCTAAATTCTAAACTTTCATATGAGAGCGTGTGTTTCGTTAAGGCTATGGAAACTGATGTTGATGGTGGTAATAAAAGCGATAAGTGTAGTGTAACTGAACAACACGTGAAAGGAGATACATCTGAAATTGCTATTCGTGTGCCACGTTGTACGAAGTCTCATCGGTAACTTGATGATTGATTATTTAATTAAAAATATTCGATTTCTAATTAAAATAGAAGTTGTATTGTATGTGAATTAAGTGACGAAACTTGTAAAGTATTGTCGAAACAACAACGTACATTGATCTTTGTAAAACGTGGGATCTTTATTTCTGAAGATGCTCGATGTTGTCCGTCGCACATATATAACAAGCAATTGAATTTCGATTCTTTGTGTCAAATTCGTGGTACCCATTTTGATAAATTGGTTTTCGATGCAAATCGTTTGGAAGAAATCATTGCTGACTTTCGCTTGATTGTTGATAATCTAAAAACGTTTGATTTTGACGATCCGTACTCATTGAGTGATATGGACTATTACAATATTACTGGATTGCATAAAGGTATTATTAAAAAATTAATATTTGCTTGCTTCAGGCTTTCATATTCTCATTGCAGATGAATTTGATATTGTAGTTGATAGTGTGGTATCAATGCGAGAATCACGCATAAGATCAAAACGTACTACTACTGCTCTGTTTTGTGCAAAAATGCGTCTTGGTTTAAGCAATAGTGTGTTGTCCACTATGTTTCATATTAAAGATGATAAAGTGGTGTCTCGAATCATACATCAAGTGACAGAAGCATTAATGAAGAATTTCGTTCCAAAACATACAGGCTTTCGACATGTTAGTCGACAGACAGTGCTGGAGCAACACCAAACATTAAAGGCCAATATGTTATTGACTAGCAATAATCAACAAGTAGTTGTAGTTATGGACGGTACATACTTATATCTTCAAAAGTCTGCTAATAATGAGCTGCAACGTCGCAATTATTCAACGCATAAGCATCGACATCTCATCAAACCGATGATCATAACAACCAGAGTGAGATGTTTGTTTGCCTTTTAGGGCAAGAGAGCGCTAGGAATTGTAATTTTGATTTAGAGTGGGTATATATTAAGCGTCCTTGGGCCGTTCTTTGGAGATTACAAAAATAACGATGCGAACATCATAACACACTGTCTTCTTACTAATGAAGATGATATGCTAAACTGCCCAGGTGACCAAAAGACTAGTAAAAAGACTAGTCTTTTTACTAGACAAGTCGGCCGTCCAGTCTAGTCTTTTTCTCAAAATGTCCTAGTACAGGACTAGTCTGAAATCTCGTATAGTCCATAGTGCCCGTCCGGACTATGAAAGTGACTGGAGTCATTCTATTTGTCATGCGTAGTCTTTTTCGAAAAAAAGTCTAGACATGCTGTACCATCCTGACGCCCGTCAAAAATATGATTCTAAATAAAAGTAAGAGCGTCCATGACGCTTTACATGACGAGTTGTGGTCTTATATAATGACGAGATCCTGACTAGTCTAAACTGAAATATTTTATGACTACAACTAGATTCGAACACACATACCAACTATTACTTACCCATCGTTCAGACCATTGAGCCATTTGATCGAGAGATCAATTTATCAGTATTTCTAGTCATTCTAAGATGCTTTAAAATACGAATTTTTTCTAAGTTTTATTCAATTTTTCATATGAATAAAAAATATTTTTTTATAAATGCAAAAATTATTCAGACGAAATTGAATAAAATAAATTGAAAACTGTGGTTATTGTATCTCATGTTTTTGTCTTGTTTTAGTCATTAATTTAGCAATTCAGCAGGACATTTTATTCAACAATTTTTTTCCTTCTAATATTTATTTAGATAATTCAGAATTCGGACTGACGGTGTACTTAAAAAATAGAATAATCTTTACGAACATACAACAGTTTATATTAGCCTAGGAACAGTCCTTCTAGCTACCATTTAAGGCATTTTCGGGTAGTGAGAATCAGTTTCCATCAAGTGATTTCTGCACGCATGGTATATGGAAGACACCCATTTGCATTTTAGAATATATACATAGACATAAGGCTTACTGTATTATGGACTGCCGTCAAGACGCCAGTCTGATTTTTAATAGTATTATAAGTGTCTCTAATGTTGTAATCTAACTTTCTTCTCCATTTTTTACAATATTTTCCCCTGCTATGGGCTAGTCCAGGTGGGAGTAAATGAATAAACAGACCAGTCTAGACGGGTAAAAGGACATACGGACTAGTCACAATAGATATGGAAGACGTATTAGACTAGACTTGACGGGTATAGCAGACTTTTTGGACTAGTCATGTCGCCCGTCCTCCCTATTTTTTTGCTCACTTGGGTGGTTGCAAGACGATGACATTATTATATTGGATCGTGGATTCAGAGACGCAGCTCCTACAATGCGAACGCTTGGCTTTCATGTTCAGATGCCACGTTTTCTCAATGGAAAAAAGCAGTTCACGACAGAAGAAGCCAACCAATCACGTTTAGTGACTGCAAATCGTTGGGTAGTTGAGAGTGGTAAGCATTAATTTATGGTAGAGAGAGCAGCCTATCCGAACGAATCTTATCTAGACACCCGATCTTTTCATCATATGCGGAAAAGTTGAAAAAAAAAATAAAAGCAGAAATATGAGAATATTTGTAGCTGTATGGGGAGTGAAAGCCATGCGACCGATATAACTGGTGTAGTTAATTCTACAGGATTGCCTTAGTTACTTATCTTTGCCTTTACTAGTTAATGGAAAAATCAAGCAATGGAAGTTCTTTAATCAAACTATTCAAAATTCTGCTATTCCATTCATTTCTTCGAGATTGCAAATCGTCTGTTCATTCATCAATGCCTTTAGCTCAAGAGCTATAATTAATATTGATGGTGGCTTCGAAGTAGCGAAGCAAATGATTAGTCAGTTGAATCAAAAGAACAAGCTACAAGAACGATTGGATCAGTTAAACGGCGAAAAACGCTTAACATGGAAAAAATATGATGCAACAATGTGCATTTTTCCATCAATGACAGGAAATGACGTTCAAGATATTTCTTTGGGCAAGTTGCAAACTTCCTGCGGTTTCTATGAATGTTCTTTCAAGTCTAGGAACTTACCAAATTCGTATGGCGAAAAGTTACATCCTAGAACATATTACAACATCGATTCTGAACGACGACGACCTCGAATTTATCGTCGAGCTTTGTCCCAAACAAAGCGATTTGGTTCGCGTGAGATTTCAGTCCGGACACTCAAATAACAAATGCCATACAGCAACTGTCCAGTTCAACGAAACAGTAATCAATCCTATTGTTGGATACTATTGTACTTGTATATCAGGTTCTCGCGAAGTTGGCTGTTGCTCCCATGTGGCTGCAGTTCTTTGGCACAGGGGTGTTCAACGAGCTGCTATCAATCCTGCTACGGATCCTTTATCGGCAGTTAATTCAATCCAATCTGTACATGACAGCATTTATCATACATTCGCCGATGAAGAACCAGATGACGACAATCATATTCGATATAGTTTGTATTCAAACGATCTTGATGATACAAGCACAATGACCCATTCTGATGATGAATAAATTGTTCGTATATAAGGTTAACTATAATCATCTCAAAAGGCTTTGGCGTAGTCGTACGTAAGTGGGTAACCTAAAACAAACTATCCTTCATATGTGTAACTAGCGAAATCAATTCATATACCTATTATAACCTTTCACATTCTCCCAATGTGAAGTTATGCTCCAACCTAATATGCATATTGCTGGTGAGAAACAAATAGCAGTAATTTGTGAATATGAATATATTCACATTCACAAATTACTGCTATTTGTTTCTCACCAGCAATATGCATATTAGGTTGGAGCTCCCAATGTGAAGTTATGCTCCAACCTAATATGCATATTGCTGGTGAGAAACAAATAGCAGTAATTTGTGAATGTGAATATAATTGCAATGGAAAAAAAGCATTAGAAAGATAAATCACTGTTCTGAAACATGAACTAGAATTCTTAGTCATGTTCAGCTTTAAAATGATGGCTCATTCAAATATTTCTTTTCACAAAACAGAACGATAGTAACTGTTGAAAGTTGAAAACTTAACAAGGCATATACAGTTCCTAAACGAATCTGTTGAAAAAAAGTGAGTGGGAGGATTTATGGTCTTAAGTGGATCCCTCCTTTATTTCTCACAAATAACGAAAAATATCATCTTTTGAACTCAAAATGAGAAATCTTTGGTGTTAATTTATTAAACTTGAGATTTCTTCAGAATCACGAGATACTTTTACTGATTACACAAGACACACTAAGTTGAAATGTGTCGAATGTGTCGTGATTTGCGACACAATGTACAATCAAAGTTCCTAATAACAACAGTCATTTCAGGGGTCTCCTTAGTTTTCTTTGTAACTAGATGATTGTCTATGAAAAGTTATACTTTTTAATAATTTTGGGCAGAAAAATATTTTCTAGATCGAACCCAAAAAATCAATTTTCAATCACCAAAATTGACCGAGTAATTATCGGTAGAATCTAAGAAATTGAATTTGTTGTTATTACGGGGCTAGTTCCTAATAACAACATACAAGCGAAAAAATGTTGCTAATAACAACCGCCAGCGAAGAACAAGCAAAAAATAAAAAAATTGATGAAACGCATGATTTTGCTATCTGAATTTCAAAATGTTGATATACTCCTGGAACAGCAAATGTTCCTTACCTTTTGATGTATATTTATCTCAAGGTTCGGATTTTTATCAATTAGATTGAGAAAGTTATTAAATTTTTAAAAATGTTAATTTTGTTGTTATTAGGAGCACTGATCCAAATAACAGCAGCTAGCAAAAAATTGTTCCTAATAACAACACACAAGTGAAAAATACATAGAAAATAATTTTTTTTACTAAATGGAGTTTTTCCATGGTTGAGCATGAATTCCTCTTTGTGCGTCTGTCACCAAAAATATTTATACATTAATAACCTGTAAATATCGAGCGGTTCTAGTAAAACGAAGTTTTCTTTTTTATGATAATGGCATAAGTTGAAAACTAATGTTGCTAACAAGTGGTGGGCTATCTAACTTAAGCTTACTCAATCTCGTGTGCATTTCATTTGATAGTATAGCAGTTTGCGATATATTCATATATTTTTCTTATCATATAGTTATGCAAGTTAAACTCCTGTATATCTTATTAAAGCGTTTTAAATAATTAATCTCTCGCCTAAATTTAATAAAAGCATTTGAGAAAAGTGAATTTCACAAAAACTTTAGTTTTAGAGAATAAAGTTGATTTATTTGAACGAAATTCATTACTGTTGTTCCGTTAAGTTCTTTTTATTATTTTTTTCAAAAGGTTATATAAAATAAATTACATGTTTTTGCAAATAGGTTCACGACAGTTATAATTACAATCAATATCATTCGAAGAAGAGAATGAAGAGAACAATTACTTTTTCAAAAATGACAATTATAAAACATTTCAACCGGTCATATAGAAACTGAGTAATGTTACTTACTTTAGTTCAATAAAAGTATATTAATTAGTAAAAATACAATACAATGTTGATATAATTATAGGATTTATAATGCACTAATTATATCCTCGATTGATTTCAGTGAATTTTCGCATGCTTATCTAGGGTACAATCATGAATCAAAACTATCTAATTAAAGCGACTTTTTTTTCAAATGTGAGAATAATTTAAAAAATATGAAAATTGAACTAAAAAAACATATATCATTGAGAAATTATTTGTTTTTGCATATAATAACACATTCAATATTGTATGAAATCGCTGAAGTAATAAAAATACAGTAAAAAAGACTTCCTTTCACTAGAACCGTTGGGCATTTACAGGTTAGTAATGTATAAAATATTTTTGGTGACAGACGCACAAAAAAGAATTCATGTTTAAGGATGGAAACACTCTATTTAGTAAAAAAAATTAATTTCTATGTATTTTTCATAGGATGTTGTTATTAGGAACAATTTTTGCTAGCTGTTGTTATTTGGATCACTGTTCCTAATAACAACAAAATTAACATTTTTTAAAATTTAAAACTTTCTCTATTTAATTGATAAAAATCCGAACCTTGAGATAAATATACATCAAAAGGTAAGGAACATTTGCTGTTCCAGGAGTATATCACAATCTTGAACTTGAGGTAGCAAAATCATGCGTTTTACTTATTTATTTATTTTTTCCTTGTTCTTCGCTGGCCTTTGTTATTAGGAACAGTTTTTCGCTCGTATGTTGTTATTAGGAACTAGCGCCCTAATAACAACAAATTCAATTTCTTAGATTCTACCGATAATTACTCGGTCAATTTTGATGATTGAAAATTGATTTTTTGGGTTCGATCTAGAAAATATTTTTCTGCCCAAAAATATTAAAAAGTATAACTTTTCATAGACAATCATCTAGTTACAAAGAAAACTAAGAAGACCCCTGAAATAACTGTTGTTGTTAGGAACATTGACTGTACGACACGTTCGAGTACGACATCAGGTGCTCGTTGCGATATATTATCTCCAGCGATGGCGCAACACGTTTTGTATGACACATGCGACACGTTCTGAAATCAGTTTTTTGAACCCACTAGCCTGAATTCTTTTTATTTTTATCAAAAAGATGATGATCGATTTTTTCGATTTTGGTCTATTGAACAGTTTCATTGCTGAAAATACATAACCTTCGTATGTTCAATCGAGTTCTCTATATAGGGCCTGTTACGCAAGAGGGAAGGGTGAATCGATAGTCGACACACAGAACGAGACAACATTTTTAGCAGCACTTTCTGTTACGACATATTTTCGACAGTGAACCTGCGATACTATTATTCGCAACACATATATACGACATATTTTAATTTAGTGTAAACTTTTCGCAAAAAAACGAATAATCCATCGAATTCTGTTCTTTAATACAACGATGCGTATCGTTTCTGAAAAGAAACTGCTCTGTCCAACCACGATTTTTCTCCACGCATAGACACATCTATATGCTTACGACGTGCATGATAAATATAATCATCAAGAGTTATGCATGTGTTAATGACAGCAGTTTATTGATGAAAGATTTTTTTCTTCATAGAATTATATCTCTGAACACTATTTCTTACAGAAATTTTAACCAAGAATACTTTTTCCGACGGAAATTGTTTTTAAGAACGAAACAGTGAAGACAATCAAAAACAGAATGATGTTAGTATATCGGCTACTTCTCATTTGCGAACATAAAGAGAATAGATTTAACTAAATTTACCATTACAATTTCGTTTGATTTTAAAGTTTATTATTTCGATTTTTTTCAAAACGATTTAAATTTAAAATTAAGTTTGAAAGAAAAATTTCGTTTGATTTAAATTTGACTAGTATTATTTTATTCCAAAAAGCGATTTTAAAAAGTTATTTTGACTTAACTAAGTTTACTGCAATTTCTAGTGGACGTAAGCTTTTTTATGATAAAAAGTTTTTGAAGTTTAAATAGTTGCTGCTATTTGCGGAGGACGTAAGTTTTTGACAATAGAAAGCTTTTCAGTTCTAAAACATTGCTGCAATTTGTAGAAGACGGAATTTTTTAGAATTGAAGAGAGTTCTTGTAAAGAAAATTAGTTCATTTTCTTAGTAACACGTTTTTTTCTAGTATAGAGTTCATTGCTTTAAAAGATTTGATTGAATACGTAGAGCATATACTTTGCTAATGACGAATATATTTTATCACCACATAGTTCAGTTGATTTCTAGAAATATGTGGATATGAAGATCAATAATAATCTAATTCTCTCATGAATAATGAATATATAGCAACTCCCTCCCCCTTCCCCATAATAGAAGCCCCCGGGGGCTTCTATTTTGTCAACCGCGCAAAATTTTTTAAGGGGGCTTCTATTAAGGGAGGGCTACTAATGCGATTTTCAGACAGAAGTTTAAAAAAAGTCAGAGAAAATAAAAAAAATCAATGACTCGATCTAGCTAAGTGAAAAAATCTTGAATTTTTAAATCTTTTAAGTTTTTGGTAGTATTTTTCACTCTTTTTATTTTTTCAAATTTTGAATCAATTGATTTTATATCCAGAAAATAAGAAAAATCAGATTTCAGCTGTTTCCCCTTGTAAGAGAGTCATTATTTCAATAAACTTGACTATTTCTTTTGCGATACGTTCAAATAATCTCACGAAAATCTGTGAAATTTTATCTTGAGAGACCAAAAAAAATGTATTATTCAATAAATACAAGCCCAGTGCTTCTAATCCGTTTTCATATCGACCTCTCTTGAGGGGGCTTCTAATATGGGGGTGGGGTTATTACAAAGACGAGCAAGAGCAAAAAAATGGGTCTACGTAAAAAGAAGCTGAGTCAAAGTTAAAATGCGTATTATATAGTTTAATTCTATCTTTTTTTTTCTTTTTGGATCAATTAATGATTATAATGCAAATATGGTATAGAGTTCAATTTGGCCTAGATGATAATTTTTCAAATCAAAGTAGAAATGCATATTGAGTCGTGCTTTTTCAATTCTTACTCATGAAATATTAGTGCTAAAATACGAGCAAGGGCAAAAATAATGGATTGAAATAAAGGAGGTTGCGTCAAAGGTAAGATGAGTATTATCTAGTTCTATTTCTATTGTTTCTTTCTTGCCGAATTTTTAGTCATAATAAACGAGCGAAGATCGTCAAAATGACAAAAAAACAATTGATATAAAAAATATTCGAATGACAGTGTAAATAGATCTTGACTATACCTTATAGATTGTATGATGAACCGCAGAGAAATAGATCATGATATTGATAGCAGTATTTTTCTCTACTGAATCTCATAAATTACATTTTAATTAACAAAAAACCAACACAATAGTTTAGCGTGCTCTATATATTACAGTTTATTCAATACAAATAATGAAATTCAATATTTACGCAACTCTACAAATTGCAGATAGTTACTAGCAAAACTGAAGATGTCAATTTTATTAAAATTGTTCTCAATTAATGTTTAATAAATAAAAAACGAAAATTTAACATTTTCGATTTTATGTTCGCAAATGAGAAGATACAAGTATCTCATCTAACGGATTATTCATTTTCTTGCACAACAAGCAAAAATACTCATTGTAGTCTCTTAAAATTGTGAGATGAGAAACGCATAGTAAAAAATGAATAATAAAGCAACAATCGTACTGATTCATGTTTGTTTTCATCCTGCCGCTAAAACATTTCACACAAAATTTTTATGTCGTATATAGAAGCTACACCAATTTTTCTTTAACTTCATTCTACACGGTAAACAAATGGCAGCAAATTGGAACGAATTGCTCGGGGAGCATTTGCTCAAACACGACGAGTCAAATCAATTTTTAACGAAACAGCTAGATGGCAAAACTGTAGCACTCTATTTTTCGTTAGTAAAATTGTTATTTTTCAATTATTTGTATCATTTCTTTCAGAGCTCATTGGTGTCCACCCTGCCGCAATTTCACACCAAAACTAGCTGAAATCTACAAAAAAGTTCAATCTGAACTGCAAGATAAATTGGATGTTGTCTTTATTTCGTGTGATGAAGATCAGAATAGTTTCGATGATTATTTTAAAGATATGCCATGGAAAGCATTGCCATTCTCTGGTATGTTTGTTTTCTACTTATAAAGTAGTACATGAAGAGAGAAAGAGGTAGAAACGAAGAAAACGGTACCCGAACGAGATGAAGAGATGAAAGTTTCGGACACTATAATATGATGCAAAACAACATTTATGTAGTTCGACACGTGTTTTTGTTTGTTTCTTTCTTATCGTACGGATCCAAAATTGATCTTTCTGCAACAGAATGTTTTTGCGAATTGAAGCTCAGGAAAAGAACTTTTTCAAACACTAAATGAAAGTGTCCAAATCGGACAACTGACATATGGATTGCACAAAAATATCGTTTAAAATGACAAATTTCAAAGAAGTTCGTCATTTTTTGAAATTAGAGATATAGGGGCCTAAAATAATCACAAGGATATTTTAGTATAATTCTCATGAATATTGAATCATTATAGTACGTGCCGTTTTTCTAAAAATATTTTAATACGTGTTTTTTTCTTTAAAAACCGTTGATAGGTTCTAAATAAAAGCGATCGTAATTTATAAAAGATACATAATATGAAATAAGGAAGCTGAATAAAGAAACTGTTTACCATTTTAAAAACAAACGATAAATTTGACCATGAATCTCTAGTTTAGATCGTGCTCGTTCTAAATCATTAGGCGAAAAATTTGAAGTTGGTGGCATTCCATGTTTGGTTGTTCTCACGCCAGCATGTGATGTTCTTACTGTTGACGGCGTTGAAGAAGTGCAATCAGCATCTGATGAAGCTGTGCGATTGTGGTCACAAGGGAAACGTCTCTTCTGGACGCGTCCACCAAATGAAGGTGAACATGTGTGGAACGGTGTCTCATGCACTTTATGTCACATGTATCCCATTGCCGGAGTACGTTATGGTTGTCCTCATCGGGATTGCGAAATAAACTTGTGTAACGATTGCATTTGCAAATATACGCATCAACATAGTATTGTGGAGTATCTTATACCTGGAAAACAATACTCATTTGAACAAATATTTGCTTCAGTACCTCATCTACTTGGCCCAACACATGATGAACGAATTGAAACAAAAACACTATGGGAAAATACTCCCAAAACTATTGGTATATATTTCTCTGCTGATCGATGTCCGCCAGATCGTGATATGACATCAACATTAGCCCAATACTATCTAGAAGCACACGCGAGCGAACATCCATTTCAATTAGTTTTTGTATCAAGAGATAACAATGAAGAATCGTTTAACAAATATCGTGCTCAAATGGCATGGCCTGTTTTTCCGTTCAATACTGAAGCTGCACTGGTAGAATATTTTCAATATCCGCGTCAGTACAATCTTCTTTTTTTTAAAATTCTTATTAGCAGTTTCATTTACTCTAGCCATGCCATCATTGATGATTATTAAAGCCGATGGAACCATTATGACTCGTCGTGGTCGTAATTATGTTTTAAGTAAAGGAGTTGAAGCTCTGAAAGCATGGGCACAAGGAGAAAAATTGCCTCCTCTACCGGCAACTGAATTCGAATGGTCGGGTGTCTATTGTGATAGATGCGAAATGTCCCCTCTGATCGGCCAACGTTATTATTGTTCGACATGCGGTAATTATGATCTCTGCTCAGCTTGTGAAAAGAAAGGTCACGATCATCCATTAGAACTTATACCGCAACCCGCTGATGATTAATACTGATGAAAACATTTTATTCTTATATATTCTTGCTTTCACTTTCACTTTCACTTTCGCTTTCGCTCATATGCAAACTCTTCACACATAATTTCAACTAGCATACTATTCATATTTTAATAATACATATTTTAGTGAACCATAAATTCGTCAAATCTATGTATAACTATATAATCACTAAGTATAAAAAATTTCTGTTGTGAAGAATTTATATCGATGTGTAGTAGATCATGACTTGAAAACATTTAAACTGAAATAGGGTAATCTGATTGCTATTTGGAGATTCAGTTTTGATCACGATTAAATTAAAACATCGAGTAGTATATTGAAGTACGTTTCTCTAAAGAATTCGTAAAACTTTTCCTAAGATCATAATAACTATTGATTCTAAACTTATAGAAAACTTGAAATTTTTCTAAAAAATTCTACTTGTTTGGTGATAATAGGAATCAATTCTGTAGGAAATGCGAATAGAGAAATGTAGAATTGATGTTGAAGAATTTAATCAGACCGTGCTACTGTTTCATATTTCAGATCTTGAAAAGGGTTTTGGTGCATAGACAAATTTCTAAAGGAAAAGTAGCGCTTATCGAACTCAGTATAATCTTAACTATCTCTACTTATGCTTTGCAGAGAACATCAAGATGTAATTATGATCGCTACTCAAACAGATTCTGAGTTTTCATTCATTCTGATGACTTTTCCTTCTGATTGACACAATAAATAAAATGCCATGTGTTATCTTCATTAACATCATTTATTTATATGTTTACAGAATAGATATAGGTAAATCTTCCATTTGGTGCTGCATCCCCTTTGTCAATAAAATTGAGTGGATCCGTTGAATACAACCGATCAGCAGAAAGCCACTTAAATCGTAAGATCATTATAGGACCCCAATATTAAGCATTTGATACAGTAGACTAAAATGTAATTCATTATTGCCATTATTGACGACTTTAATGGATGCATAATATTCCCATTGCCTCGGAAAACCTGCACTTTTTCTTAATTCACCAGTACCGATATCAACGACATAATCAAAATCGACGCCATCCTGCCTCATAGCTATTATCGATATTGAGTAATATCCAATTAAACACATTACCTTTTACCCACGGTTCACGTGCACGTGCATAAAAGTAGACAAATTTGGTATCTCGTGCTACTTGCATTACTGCCAAATGATTCCTTTCTGTAGTATCGGTAAATTGACCACCTTGATTTCCGTATCGGGGATGACTGCGTGATGGTATATCGAACAAATCATCAAGATAGAACGGTGCCACGCCATGGCATTGTGCAAAATCTTGATTGATAATAATTGTCTTTGGAGGCGATAGAGCTTCCAATGATTCCATACCTTGGAAACGGCGAATATAATGCACAAGTTGATAACAATAATTGTCACCGTGTTCTCCTGCCATTGGTTCAGCATCACACGAGTATTCTTGATTGAATTGATCGACGAAACAACTCGTGTTAAACTGCCCATGTTTTGCCAAGAAATGGCATTGACGAATTGGTTTGTAGGAAACATTGCGCAATCCATTCATTGAATCCTGTTACAAATATGAATGCTGGATCCATTTGAAGAGCATGTTCCCATTGCTGAGAAAAATATTTTCCTGAGGGTGAATCGACTTGATTAGGTTGCGCATGTGATGTGCCATCGAATGTGCGACCAATATCCGATACCGGATGACCAGCAATTGTCACACATGTCTGTTCGAGTTGACCTTGCTCGTTGAGACCACAACCTTGCAGATAATTGTCGATCCAAGGTCATTTTCCTCGACCGTCACCATACCAACTTTGACCTTGTGTCCATGCTCAAGACGTGCGAATCGCAAAGAAATTACGCCTTTCAGAATTAAGACTACTGGAATCGGCCAAAATAAGTGGTTTACCATTCCAACGAAGCCACAAATTGTTATAACGATTTTGTCGATAGAGATTCGGATAAAGATATTCAACAGTTTTTTGACTATTTGACCAAATAATAAAACAAAATTGTGGTGTACGAATATTTTTCCATCGCATATCCTTATAGATATTAGAGACGTGCACAGGGCAGGACGGTCTTGTTCTCCTGGTGTTATGTCCTGCCCTGCCCTGTCCTGTTCTATAGGACAATATGAGATTTAGATTTTTGTCCTGTCCTGCCGCCCGCCAGGGCCAAGGTAGCCAAGAGGACAGGCAAGGACAGGAGAAAAAAGTATGTCCTGTGCACGTCCCTGGTAGGAACTTGTTTTTGTGCATTTTCCTTTTTATTTATTTTGTGGTAAAACACTGCCTATTTGTTATTATTTCTTTAAATAGTATCAGGTTTAAGTTATCACATTCATGCTACAATCAATCTTGTTCATATTCTTTTTTGTCGCGTAAGTTAAGATATTTTTCTATTTTATTGTATTTATTAATTAGTGATAATTTAAAGTGTATTTGAAAATGATGTCAAATAAATTACGCCTAATATTACTAATACTAATACTTACATGGATCGAAAACAGCCCGGGTTTGGCGTTCGAACTGTGGACTCATAATTAGTTTTCAGTCACTAGAAAAATGGGAATAAATCAGTAACGCTAACCAGAGCATGACTTTAACGTAGCGTCCTGCCGCCCGCCCGCCAGGGCCAAGGTGGGCAACAGGAAAAGCAAGGAAAGGAGAAAAAATTATGTCCTGTGCACGTCTCTGATAGATATCACCAATTTTAGACCACATGTTATCATAGGCATATGGATTGGTTACATCGAATATGAGTGTATCAACACCGGCATCTCCTATCATTTGTGCGTGTTTCCGAGTAACAAAATCGTCGCCCATCAAGTAATAGTCTAAGTATGGCTTTTCCTAATGATGAAACTCATGAAGGAGACATCATTGAGGATTTATCAAATTTTCACCAGCTTCATTATCTATCCACAAAAACAAAAGATATCTACGTAATTTACTCGATTTCTTGTTTCACGCTTTCTGATGTGTAGGCAAAATCCAACCGAGTCCATCGGATGCCGTCCATGTATCTGGTCTTGGTGTGAACGGTCCCATGGTCATCACAATCCATTGAATGCAAAGAAGAAATACAATAGAAAACATCGTTTTCTCTCTCTGAAACCGAGGGCAGCTCTTTGAATTACTTAAAAAGACACAAGTTTCCTATTAGATACGAGTGAAATTTTAATACGAAAGCCTGCTTCTCTTTCATCAGTAGTTACATGATATCGATATTTTTCGGTCATGTGTAGGTAAATCAATTTGGACTATCATTACCTCAGAATCAACTTCGTTAGTTGACATTGAAAACAGCGAGGTGATAAAGTCAATTATAGACTAGGTGACGAATAAATAACAAAGATTATTATGATACTTGTTACAAGAAGTAAACTATTTTCACCATCCTTTTTTTTTGAAAAATTCACAGGTGGCAAGGTTTAGAGCTATGAAATGTGGAACATGGCGAATGTATCAAAATGGGAGAGTATATTGCTACTATTATCATATGAAAGTTTTTACCCACTCAAATGGTTCTTCAGATAACTTTGCCTGCCGCTATTAATTGTCTGTTTATCAATACTAGCATTCACATTCACATCCACAATCAACATGATAACTAGCTGGTTTTATTTTATTGCTTACATTCTTCAAACTGAAACTAAAGTTTTCCTTTTTTTAAATTAAAGACACATATTGTTGCTTTTTTAAATAAATCAGCATTCACTTAAAGAAAACATCAACAAATTAATTATGATTATTATTAACAGAAAATTATGTGAGCTCAATAATGTACAACTACGTATAAAACGATTTTGAAATCAGCGTGAGTTCACTGCATATGTGTAATACTTTATAATTTTTCTTACAAGTCATTACTGCGCCGAATAAAAATCTGAAATTTAATTATGAAAAAGGTTCCTATTTGTTAGTAATTAATTATTGCACTGTTTAGAAGTAATTAAAAACAGTTCAATGTAGACAGATTCCGTGCATTCTCACATCGTATTTTTGCATGTTACGTCAGCTTGTTTTTTTAAATATAATCCTATTTGGCATTCATTATACACTTCTTCTTTTTTAGCTATGAACTCATATTTTAGATTCAATAAGTGTAGATACTGTTTCCATCATAAATATGCGTATGATTTTTAATATGTATATTACTTTGTTTATACATGCATTTATATGTTCTTTATTGTTCATAATTGTACTCTACTTATTTGTTGTCATACATAAGTAATCTTTGTAGTACAGATAACTTCAAGTGTTCTATGAGCGTGAATAAGATTTTGAGTATTTCCATGTGAAATTTGATTCTGTATCAATTTATATATTCAATAGATGTAAAAGTTATGAAAACTACAAATAGGATAGCTATTAAAGTGTTCCTTTTCCTAATATTTAATTAAACAAATAGCATTACTGTGTTGCTATCATATATGTTAGCATAATTTAGAGCCTAGATAAAACTGAAACATCGCATCGCAACGCAACACAAAGCATCGCATTACATCATACTATTGTTATATGACAGACTATTTTTTATTGTAATAGAGAAGGGAATCGGTTCCGTTCTTTAACTCCGTCATCATACTAGATGAATTATTGTGTGATAGGTAAACACTATAGGAGTATTACGCAATGCATACGAATGTTGTCGATATTGGTTTCGATTATTCTTGTTAAATAAAGTAAGATGTATAAATACTTGACCTGAATTTAGACTGATTTTACTGGAATAGGATGCTAACTTCGCCTACTTTCAGTTGTGTCCATTTCACACAGAACATAAGCTTATATACGTGAGAAGAAATATGAAGAATAGAGGATTAAGTGAACAGACAGTTATTATCAATCGTAGGGTGAGAGTGTTTAGCAAGACAGTTTCCATTTACTTTCACAACACTAAATCAATAGAAAAACATATAGTATTTTACTTTTTTTTTATTTAATTCGTAAAGAAATAGATGCAAATTTTATATTTTCTATCTATTTTTTGCTGGATATTATTGATGTCCCTGTAGACATAGCATTTACTCTAGAAGAAGTTATCTATTCGTTAGGACTAGCTAGGATTTTAATAATTGTTATGAATCTATTTTTCATGCGGTTACTCTGTGTATTGTAACTGAATAGTGCTTAGAATATAGCTGTGAATAAACGTAGTGACAGCTTGAAATGAATCAATCATCTAATATTTCCGCTCTCGATAACCCTCTTGAAGACACAGGTTGTATTTATTAACAATAGTCAATGTGTCTTCGATGCCTTTTTTGATTTTTTTGGTTTTCATATAACACGGGATCAAAAGGAAATCATAATTGAATAAGCTGGAATATTAAGATCCGATTGAAAATACAGTTAATCTTAGCTGTTACACGCCAGAAACGAATACACATTATGCTATTAGTCGGTCTATTGTTTGATATGAAGATAATAAACTTTTTCACTATCAATGCGTAAGAAAACAAATTGTTGTATAGCATACTGATTAGTACATATGTGTCTCTGAAACTGTGAGCAAACTGTAAGAGTCCATAAAGAATCTATAGGAATATCCATGAAAAATTATGCTTAGTATGACTGTCAAGAATGTATCCTATTGGTTTTGCACACAAGAGATTATAATTGAAAAAATCGAAAGACTGATACAGAAAGAAAGAAAGAATACCCAAATACCTTTCGGTGTAGGGTGAGACAAAAAAACAAAAATACAACAAACACATAAAAATAAAAATAAAGTTAGTATTTTTTTGGTTGTTGGTCAGTCAGATCACATCTTGCCATCTTCCAAATGAATTGGGTTTAAATAGTAATCATCATAACACCAAGAAAGAAAGTCAGGATTTTGCTTTCATTTCACTTCTTCCATATTTTGATGTTGTTCTTCTTACACCAATGAGTTGCACACACTCTTATATGACCAGTTATTCCTTGCGGTTTGAACTTCTTTTTGCAGTTGGGACAGTCATACCTGTTGTGGCAATCTTTTACCAACACTTCAGTCGCCTTTCGCTGAGGTTTTCCATGTGAAATGGCTAATTCTTCTGCTCTTCTTTTCTTTGAAAGATCTTTGAACTCTTGTATAATTGACTTAATGTTTGAAGGAACAGGATTCATTGTGACATGTCTATTAATTATTTCACGCCACCTGTCTTTATCTTTGGTGTCTTTCCTCCAATTTTTTATGTCGAATTTCTCGATGTCATCCATGATCTTGTTTTCCCACCTTTTTCTTATTCCAGTATTTGTAGGACGTTTTTCACCAGGGAAATATGAAAACATAATTTTCTTAACTAAATGTGGCCCATTTTCATTTTCCATACGATTTGCATGACCAAACCATCTTAATCGATTTCGTCGCATAAGATTTTCAATTGAAGGTTGGCCAGATAGTTGCATTATTGTTATATTTGCTACACGATCTCCCAGATTCAGACCAAGTATCGTTCTTAAACATTTCATATAGAAAGTGCTGATTCTATTTTCTTGAACAGCAGTCAGTGACCAAACTTCGCTACCAAACAATAGGACTGGCAGG
>CAJNYU010000767.1:78844-178683 GCA_905331475.1 Rotaria socialis | reverse complement strand
GGCCACCATTTGTTCATTCTTCCAAATATCGACAAATATCTCATGTAACCACTTGATCACCGGTATTCCACCTGCTTTCAGTAATTCAGCTGTTACATTATCTTTGCCTGGTGCCTTTCTATTTTTCATTTGTTGTAAAGCTTGCTGCACCTCATCCAGTGTTGGTTCTTTATCTTGGCGATGTTGTTCCATTGTTGATAAAGATGCAGGCTTAATCTGATCTAATAATGTAGGTTCAATAATCTAGTTCACATTTAATAATTCTGAATAGAATTCTTTCCACCTTTCCAGCCTGTCGTTAGAATTGAGAAGTAATGTACCATATTTGTTGTGTATTGGCATATCTTCCACACTTTGTCTTCCGCCTCTGAGCCGTCTAATCATTGTGTATGCTGTTGCTGGATCATGTTGTTTTATAGCACTTTCAATATATATACTGAGTTCATCCCAGTACTCAGTCTGCCTTTTATCAATCAGTATTTTTACTAGCTTTCTCTGTGTGATATAGTTCTTTCGATATTTCTGCTCCATTATAGATCCACGATGTTGCTGCCACTTAAAATATGTTGTTGATTTATTTTCCACTGCGTCTAAAATTTCTTTCGTCAACTATTCTTTTTGTCTCTGATGATTATTTTTCTCTAATTTTAAATGTTTATTTGCATTTTCTTTGAGATATTGTACCAGTGTTTCATACTTCACATTAACATCGACATCAATATATTTTGTTTCTTCGAACTTCTTCAATATATCCTTCTGAAATTTGTCCACAACCTGTTCATCATTTTATTTTGTACAATTAAGTCTAAATTGATTGTGATTTTTATTATTCTTTCTTGATTTCAAATGTAATTTTATTTTAGATCTCATTAAATGATGATCTGTACCTATGCTTCCACTTGCTTTTCTGTAAAACCGTACATCTTCTACACTTGATCTAAATTTTCTATTTACCAATGTATAATCTAATAAATGCCATTTCATTGTTCCAGGATGCATCCAAGACGTTTGGTGCACTGACTTGTGTTGAAAGAATGAGTTTGATACGACCAGATTGTTTGTAGTGCAGAAATCAATTAGCCTCTCGCCATTTTCATTTTGCACATCCACTGTAAATGGTCCCATAATGCGAGATGTCGTAGAATGTTGAGGTTGACTAATACGTGCATTAAAATCCCCCATTAATACTATCATATCTTCTTTCGGCACCCCATCAATTGCTTCTTGTAAATCCATGTAGAATTTTTCACTATTATCGACCATTGTTTTGTTGCATGGATTAACTGGTGCATATACAGCGACAAAGGTGATATTGACTAGTGTACATTTTAATCTGACTTTGACAATTCTCTCAGTAATAGCTTGCCATTCTGAACCTGCTTGTTTCCAGTTGTTTGTAGCCCTTTTATCCAATACCACCGCTACTCCATGAGCTGATCTTGTTTTGTTCACACTTGGAAGGCCAGAATATAATAACGTATAATCGCCAATTGATTTTATTCCGGAATCATAAATTGCTGTTTCACACAATGCTGCTACTTGAATATTATATTTTTGCAGTTGTTTAATGATCAGTTGTTGTTTTGAATAGTGAAAGCATGATCGGACATTCCACCCACCAAAAAACACTGATTTTTGTGCGTCCACGCATTTGTTTAGTGTCTTTTCGTTAGCAGTTTATGTTTAAAGTCCAATTGACAGGTTGCTAGCCTAAAAACCAGACGGTTGGCTACTGGCAGCCCAGGGTCGCCTCCTGCTTCTGTCGAAACATCTGCAGGCCCCTGTAGAAGTTCGAGAACTCCCCCAGCAGGCGTGATACAGAAAGAGAATCAATAATATTATCAAGCTCAGAAAAATCAAAATGCATTCATCAAATCTCGTAATTGTTCCGATGTGTTTCTATATTCCAAAAGATGAGGATGATTTGAAGGTAACTTTTCTTTAGCAATGTCTACTGCTTGTTGAGCATTTTTCATCGCCATATCATATTGCCGAGTAGCTATGTATGATTTTGCCAAACTGTGATAAGTTACAGCTAAGTCAGGATGATTCTTTGGTAATTTGTTTTCACGTATTTGTAATGCTCTTTGCAAATATGTAATTGCTGTTGAATAATCTTTCATTTCACGGCACGTTTCCCCTAAATTGGTATAAATCATTGAGGATTCCAAAGAATTATACTGTGTATTATCTTGTATTTTTAATGCTTTGCGATGAAATGAGAATGCCATTTCATAATGTCCCATCAATTGAATAACGTCACCAATATTACTGTATGTGATAGCCCGACTAGGATGCGTTTTCAGTTCGGGCTGTTGAAATATCATGAGACACTCTTTAAAATAGTGAAGTGCCCTTGAATAATCTTTCATACTGCGATAAATTTTTCCAAATAAATTGTATGTAGAGGCAAAGTCTTGGTGGCCTTCTGGAAAATTCTTTTGTTGAATTTTAAAAGCTTTTAAAACAGCGTTATGCGCTTTTTCATAATTACCCATGGCATGATAATGGGATGCTATATTGTTGTAGGAAGTGGCCAGATCTTTATTGTCAGCTGGTAGATTTGCTTCTCTTAATTCAAGTGCTTTTCTGTAAAATTCAAGAGCTTTCGGATAATCAGCCATGTTGTTATACACATGCCCGATACCACTATAAGACGTAGCTAAGTCAAGATGATTTGGAGATAAAGCATTTCCTCTTATTTCAAGCGCTTTTACATAATATTCAAGTGCTAATGTGTAGTCACCAAGGTCCTTGCTTATTTCACCAATGGTGCTGTACGAATCAGCTAAATTGGGATCATTCTGGCATAGAGTTTTTTCTCTGATTTTATGTGACTTTTTAAAAAATTCAAGAGCATTCTGATAGTCACCAATGTCATTATATACTACACCAATATTGTTGTAGGATTCAGCCAAAGTCGGATGATTTGGTTGCAAAGTTTTTTCTCTGATTTCGCATGCAGTTTTGTAAAACTCAAGTGCTTTGCAGTAGTTATTCACACTGTAGTATACTTCACCAATGTTGTTGTAGGAAGCAGCTATATCTCGACTATTCGTAGGCGAAGCTGTTTCCAATATTTGACATGCTATTTTGTAGAATCTTAGTGCTTTCTGGTATTCACGTTTGATGTAAAATATTTGACCCATATTATTGTAGGAAGTGGCTAACGATGGATGATTTGAAGGTAGAGCTGTTTCTCTTATGTTGAGCGCTTTTTGATACGATTGAAGTGCTTTATCGTCTCGATGCATACTTTGATATACTTCACCGATATTGTTATACGAAGTTGCCAAATCGGGATGATTCGCAGGCAGAGATTTTTCTCTTATCTCACATGCTTTTTCATAAAATTCAAGTGCCTTGGAATGGTCACTCATCTGTTGATATAATTCACCAATATTATTATAGGAACTAGCCAAATTTGGATGATTCGGATCCAGAGCTTTTTCTCGTATTTTAAGTGCATTTTGATGAAACTCTAGCGCTTTCGCAAGGTCACCACTATCGCTATATACTGTACCAATATTGTTATAGTAAGTAGCCAAGTCAGTAAGATTCCAATGAAGCGCTTTTTCTCTTATTTTAAGTATGGTTAGTGCTTTTTCATAAAGTTCGAGTGCTTTTGGGTACTGATCCAATTTGTGATAGACTCGACCGATGTTGCTATACGATGTAGCCAAATCAGTATGATTCGGAAGGAGAACATTTTCGAATATTTTATGTGCTGTTTCATAAAATTTACGTGCCATTGGATAATCGCTAATTTTATAATACACTCCACCCAGGTTGCTGTAGGAAGTAGCTACTGATGGATGATTTCGTGGCAAATGTGTTTCGAATATTTGAAGAGCCTTGTTGTATAATTCAATTGTCTTCGAGTAATCAGCCATATCGTAATACACGGAGCCAATGTTGTTATAGGAAGTAGCACATGCGAGATCATTTGCATCAACAGTTTTCATTTTTATTTGAAGTGCTTTTTCGTAAAATTCATGTGCTTTCAAGTATTCACCCTTCTTTTGGTATACTCCACCAAGATTATTGTAGGAAGTAGCTAATGATAAATGATCTTCTGGAAGAGTTTTTTGCTTGATTTCCAGAGACTTTTCGTAGAATGTGGCTGCATCTGTGTATTGATCTTGACCAGCGCTTAATAGTCCAAGTTGATGGTAGATATGTATTCTGTCATCGTCACTACAAATATTCTCGAGTAATCTATTGTATATTTCTTCAGCTTGATTGAAATCGCCAACTGTTATCATTAAATGGCCCAATCGTTGCAAAGGCGTAGATCCACAAAGTTCTTCTCGTATGCGACACGTAAGAGCGGCTAGTTCTGGATCATTGGTGTCAGTTAGAGTCAAGTGAACTTCCCAAATGCGACTGTTGCCAACTGTTTCTTTTATTTTATCTACACGAAAAACCGTATGCATCGAAAAGAGAATTTCTCTTTCTCGTGGAATCGAACTGTACTTTTCAATAAGAGCGAATGGAGTAGTCGCACCAGATACTTTACTTAGATTGATCGTTATAATAAAAAGAACGCCGATGCGTTGTTCATTTTTGTTAACAGCACGTTTAAGAAATTCTTCTGCTATTTTAGGTTCTCTACTTGTAGATAAGAAATTGTTGAACGAGAGAAGTCCACCTTTTGTATTGCATATATTTTCAAAGTTCTCTTTAGAAAATCCTTGGCCACGATACACTTGAAATGGTTTCAAATAGTCAGATGATTGTTCTTGATGTAATTGCTCTAATTGCCGATGAAGACTACGAATGAAGAAGCCTAACTTTGTCATAATCTCCATATCAAGTGAACCCAAAGCACGATTGAGCATACGATATAAAAAATTTTCACAAGTGTACCACCAGATTGGCGATCTACAGTGATAATCACATTCGAATTTGTTCAATTGATTTTCATCAATGTCTTTCTGTCGACAATAGACAACCAGATCTTTCATTGCTTGAATATCATCCTCTTCTATTTCCAATATGATTTCTTTAAATAGTACCGAATACATATAAGACGGCTCTAATCGATCTAGAGATTTATTATTCGTTGATGCTTCGATTACAATGTCCTTTGAAACGAAGCTTATCGGCATGGCATCATGTTCGCATTGTTCAGTGGCTATTTTTAATGACTCACATACAGATTCGATTGAAGTAAAAGAACCTTGAACTTTTGACCATTTATTTGCCAATTCTTTCTGTTGTGTTTCTTCTCTATGGAAGATAACGACGGTGTCGAGTTGAGACATATCGTGTATGAGAGGCATTATATCTTCAACAAATGTCCCACTAACAATCAAAAGGATCGTCTGATCACGGCTACTTTCCAAATAATCGACACATTGATCAACTTCAGTGAATTCGATTAATGGGCTCACAGTGCTTCGAACTTTTGTGAGTGAGGTTGTAAAATCTGTATTATTGTCATCGATATGAGCGTGCAGCCACACCAGAAGAAAATTTTGTAGCATTCTTATTTGTTCCGATGCAGTTAACGGTGCAGAAACTCCATTCGCGCCGGGAATAGCTTTCATAGTCATTTGATTTGATGTCTGTGATTCCATATTATCTTTGTCTCCGTCATCACTGATGATACTATCTCTGTGTCGTACGTCTTCGTCCATTTTGTATGTAGTTGTGGGGTTGGATTACTGTAAACATGAATAAATTAGTTGTACTTAGTAGTTGTAACTAATGTAACATACACTTCTTAGAGTATTAAGATTGAGCTACATAAAAGTTCTGGAAAAACCGATCGAATGACAAATTAACTGGTGCGAATCAAGGTGAACTGTGATTTCTCCAGAATTTTCTGAATTAAAATCGTTTTAATCTTCCGTAATCTTGTCGGAATAAATTCAAATGTTGATTTGTCTTTACTTTCTAGTTCTACACTTTTATCTGACTGAAAATGAGTATCGGAAAAAGACGAACAAAAGCATTGACGCTGTTCTCGTAAAACTTTCGATTAGTGAAATATTTTCAGTGAGAACTACGTCAACTTATTACAGCGAAAATTCTTTCTATACGCATAAGTAATATAAAAATGTGAGAAACGCAGCGAATCACCGGCTACGTATCTAACACCCAAGAGCGCTTCGAGCAATGAAAAACCTTCAAATTTAAATAAATCCAATACTTAATTCGTTTGAATTCTTCAAAATTTTATGAGCTGAGCAGAATGTCATGTGATTTTCAATTGAGAAACTTCGGATGGTGGCATGCTATGTAATTAGTTGGACACTAATTAGTATATCATGCCATTATTATGCACAGTTGGACAGTAGGATTTTATCGAATCCAAAGGAATTACTGTCGAAGACTATTTTCGAAATGGTTTTCTGGGGTTGTTGATGAAATAGAACGGATTACGAGTGAATATAGTAAAAGCAACGACTTAAACCGTTTGTTGTTATTTTTTACAGAAAGATGATAGTTCCATCAAGTCATAGAGTAATGAATTAAAAATATTTTCTATAGAATCCGCTTTTAAAGAAGAATATTAACATTTCAGATCATTTTATTTCCAGCAAAGAACTATACGTAGAAATGATACAAAATATGCGAGAAGTCACCAAGTTGTATTGAAATATATTCGTGTGAACTGTATGCTAGTTCATCGATGAATATTTCATGTTGATCAAGTATCTTTCATAATTCTTCATTCAGCAGCAAAACATAGTGCAAAGCATAGGTGATCTATGCAGTGATTATCATCGAATTCATTCGCGTTTCTTATTCTTTTTTAGTATTATTTAACCGATTGGTTCTGACAGATAAGAGCCAGACGTTTCAGAAGTCTTTTGAACTTCACTAAAGTTCAAGTTAATACTATTCTTTTCTCTTTTGTTATTTGGTAATGAGTATTATCACTCTCGCTCTCTCAAAATCAACAGGAACTTGTTTGAGATATTCTCAGGTTATTTTTCTTGCGAGAGAAACGATCGATTACTACATAAAATAATGCTTGTTTGTATTTATTGATCAGGTTAATTCACAGAAAATAATTGATCATTATATTAGGCCTCATTAGGTTGATGTCTTTCAAGATTTCTTAGTTAAAACTAAGCTGATATATCCATAAAGTATGTTTTAGTATTAATGTAGATCTACTCTATGGATATCACCACGAACACGAGGATAGAAGCAGAGTCCGTAGTCATAGTCAGAAAGGAAGTAACAGAAAAAAGTTCAGCCATCAAAAACTTCGAAAATTGATGTTTCTCCTCTTCCATTTATTGAAATTTTTTAGAGAAAGATACGTTTATGAACAAATATCTCATGTAGTTTTTCGCTACTGGCATCGGATTTTGTTTCTAAACGAAATGATTTGACTCTTTTTCAATAATGATCTGCCACAAACTACGTTGATAAACATTAAAAGGAGCTGAATAACAGACATTAGACTTTCGAAATAGTAATTTATGCATTCAAAACAACTATGTTATTTGATTGAAATACATGCGGTCATTCCATTAAAGACAAGAAATCAGCACATTTCACTCATTCTGGATGATTTACTGCATACGAGTTGCTGAAAGATAGAGTGAGTTTTCACATATTTTTCATATTAAACTAACAGACGCACTGACGAATCGTAAAAGCTATCCTCTCACTATGAAGCTCATAATATTAATCATTTTAAAATAAAGAAATCGTGAACAATACTTAGTATTCAATGTCATCGCTGCAAACGAGAAGTGCTCAGTGAAAAATATTCCTGACAAAATCGTGATTATTTTTGATTGTGGTTGACCAAATCCGATTTCTCGAACCAAATTACCTCTTTTTGTAATATAATCCGATTAAAATCCAACAATCGATTGAAATCCTCCCAATCAATTGAACTCTCAATCTTTGAAAATCAAATTGATAGATTATCAATCGGTTATTTCTAATTACTGCAGTTGAATCTGATTTTAATCGTACAATTGATTGAAATCTTCTTAATCAACTGAAATCCCAATCTGTTAAAACCGAATTGATTGATGATCAATCGATTGTTTATAATTACTAAAATTGCCCAGGTCGGTCAATCCGATACGGAATCCAATCGGCTCCTACCTACACACTGGATTGTATCGGATTAACTAGTTGAGGAATCCGACAACAGGTCCGAAAGTCAGATTCATGCGAACAACCACCGATATCTCACCGTCAAAATCAATATACTTTCCTACTATCATTATCGATCAGTTTCCAATAGGATCCGATGACTATTTCTGCATTTCCTGTGCATAGTCAATGCTCCTCTATGGCACCTAATAGAAGCCACATCAGCGTTTGGCGCTAAATTTCTATGAAAAATTATCCTTGAAATCCTTTGTGTTTCTTATGAGTTTCAAAGATGCTCTCTCGCGTGAAGAGGCACACGCTTACATCAAGGCGCAAAACAGATTCTTCGAAACTATCAAAGTTTACGATAGGTTATCGAGGTTCAGGAACCCGAATCCACCATCACTTTTCGATCCGTGCTTCCATTCCCAGGTCGAACATACACGGTCGTATACGACGGTAAATCGCCGTATTTGGCCGTATTACATGGCTCCGTATTACGATCGTAAATCTCCGTGCCGTATACGGCGAAATACGGCGCTTTANCCGTATTACGAGACGGAGATTTACGATCGTAATACGGAGCCATGTAATACGGCCAAATACGGCGATTTACCGTCGTATACGGCAGAAAACGGCCGTATACGGCCCGTATTTCACCGTATACAGACGTCGTAAAGCTCGTCCTGGGATTGGTCAGAAAATGGATCCATCCAAAACGCAGAGCCTGTAAAGTTATAGACTTTTTAGTTCAACTCGCTGAGAGTATTATATAAGTAGAAAGTACACATTATTTGAATAGAACATAAAACAATATGAGCTCTATCACCACTATGTATTTAGACCACTAACAATGTATAAAACGTTAAGTATCTACAGAAGACGAATTAAAATCGATTAGACATTGTTAGTTAATGTCAATCGTATTTTTGGATTTTTAACCGATTGGTTTTGTCATATTGCCATCTAAGTTCAAAAAAATTTATATCGCTGCTTCAAATTTAGGTTATCTGTGAGATTTGAATATTTTAACAACTATAATTTTAAACATCAGAAACATAAAAATCGTATAAGTTTTGTGTTAAATAGTTGACTATCAAGAAGAAGAGCTCGCTTTTCATGTTTATGCATCAAGTTTCTTAACAAGTGATGATTGACTACAATTGATTAACAGGTAAGAAAATGTTGCATACGATTTTTAGTTAACAGCCCTAGCTAAATTGTTTGATTTTTTCGAGTTGGATCCTCATAAATTCGATAGAGAACCATAAAATATTTGCTATTGTTTTCTATAGAAGGTCACTAAACTCTAAAAGAAACTTCTACGCTGAAAATCATGAAGATTTAGATAGTAGTTGAACCAAGATAATAAAAAGATTTTGTACAGTCTTTCTTCACTTTAGATCATTATTTTGAAAGGACTTAAACCATTCTTATGCAATACCTTCTTCTCATACCATATATGTCAAACTTGAAGTTTGAATTCAATTGAAAATTGAAAATTTCAATTTTCAACTTTTAAGCCAATAACATTTTGAAGAATCGTGACTCGCATATATATCGCTATGAGTTGAAGGTTGAAAGTTGAAATTTTCTATTTTCAACTGAATTCAAGTTTCAAATTTGACACTACTGTCTCATATATAGTAGAATTGTACTTGGCTTCCGTCTAAATATGCTATCTCGTGATAATACAGAAGTAGCCGATTTTCAAAGGTGAACGGACAACCAAAGAATACACAGTAGTGGTATTCAGGTTTTCATTACAGAAATAGTTGAGCATTTCTGCTTGGATTGTGGTATGCGATTATATAGGAATTTAATTCTTGATATCTCAAATTCTGGATTTTAATGAATTTCTATTTGAATTTTACATAAAAATAGCACTCCAATGAGCTCTTTAAATGTCATATCGGTCTATTTATTTTGTAAAATTGAGAATGTGCTACTACAGCCTTTTTTATTTTGAATCTAATAATAAAGTATTCTTTTTAATTTTCTTTAATGAATACTCGAAATTATAAAGACATTGACTGAAAGACTTCTAACGTGAGGAAAAATAAACGGGCTCTTGAGAATTTCGTCGGAGCTGTTCGACTGAATAGGCATGATAGAAATTAGAGAAGAAATTGTAGTAAATTGTGTGTTAAAAATCAAGGGGAAAACTGATTTCTTGATTTCTTTGATTTCTGGTGATTCCTAGTGATTTCTAGTGGTTTCCATCGCAGGAAATCAATTTTATATGTAAAAGTCACATTGTCGAAAGCCGGTGAGAAATCGATGGAATTTAAGGATAGCCACCAAATCTGGGGATCCTCATAGAAAATTAGAAAATCAGAAAAATCGTCAGAAATCACTAGGAATCAATATGTTCTTGTTTACTTTATATTTCGACAATTTTTGTAATGTGAAATAATTTTTAGTGACCTTTAGTGATTTCTAACGGCTTCTCATGTTTTTTCTAATAGTCAAAATCGATTTTCGGGTTGGATTTTCATCCGACCGCCTTTTAATGATTTTAAGTGATTTCTAGTAATTTCTCATGATTTCTGGCACAAGAAATCAGTTTTTTCCCCTTGGTTAAAATGGAATTCCAATAAATATCACTCGGTAAAAAGGAAGGAGTAATCACATGTAAAACAAGATCATAGTCAAAATTTTATATTAAAACATCTCTATTTATTTTCCTCTCACCATTTTACTGGAAATATATATAACTGTAACTGAGATAATCTGAGAATGCATTGAAATAGATTCAAGTTGTGTAAATGGATTAAACTTATGACTCTGTAGGACTCACACACGTAAGTTTAGTTCTAGATCAAAAAAAACGTTTTCAAGGAATATCAATCGGGCAGATCAGATGAAGTCGTTTAGGCAAACTGAATCTCATCAGCACTGTTACTATGAAGTAGAGAAACTTGCAAGATTTATCATCAGTGCATTATAAGGGGCTAGTTCACTTTTGAGTCAAAGGAAGAAGCCATCTATAAGGATGCTTTTTGGACTTATCCCTAGATTGTATAGACATAGGATAAAGCTGCAAATTTCCCATAAGTTCTATTCTTAAAAAATTATATCAACTCACCAACATCTACCGTTTCTAAATATCGCTGAAAAACTTTCAAAGTCGACTTGCTTATTCAATCTAAATAGTTAAGCGAAGAAGTAAAGTATCAAAAACAGTAGATATTGGTGAGTTGATGGTACTTCTTAATAGTAGAACTGATGAGAAATTCGTGTCTCCGTCCTGGGTCTATGCAAGCTATGGACAAGTTCGAAAAGCATCCTTATCGATGACTTCGTCCTTCGACTCAAAAGTGAACTAGCTCCTTATAAAGCACTGATGATAAATTTTGCAAGTTTCTCTACTTCATAGTAACAGTGCTGATGAGATTCAGTTTGCCTAAACGACATCATCTGATCTGCCCGATTGATAGTCCTTGAAAACGTTTGTTTGATCTATAACTAAGCTTACGTGTGTGAGTCCTACAAGAGCTAACGTTCATGAATCTCAATTGTGCGAATTGATTATTATACGTTTCTAATCAATTTTCATTGATTATAATCAAAATTCTGATCGATTATAATTGAAATTAGAATCGATATCAATCGATTTTCATTGATTATAATCAAAATTATCAATCGGATTATTCTGCAACAAAATCAAAATTTTAATCGATTAGAATCGAAATTGCAATCGCTCTCAATCGATTGTCGAGTACGAATAATTGATTGAGAGTGATTGGTATCTCGATTTTAATTCCTAAAATTTTCCACTGTGATCACTGTCGGTGACATGCAAGTTATTTCAAGGTTATCCTTGTTTTCATTTGCTAAATTATGGTTAATTCCTTTACTTGTAAGAACTATTTCGATCACAACGATTGTTTGCTTATACTGATTATTTTCAACTGAAGCATTGTTGAACTTACTTTCTCTTGATTACAATACTTTATTTTTCATATTCCGTCGTACTTTGTTGTTATTAGCTACTGTTGATTTTCCACTTTAATTAAAGAATAAGTATAATAATGTTGAAAACTAAATATGCATACTTCGTACGGAATATTGCTGTATACGAACTTTTTGAATCAAATCTTAATTAACTTGTGCATCTATCTGACGCTATATAAAATGTGCAGTTGCTTTCATAATTGAAGCATGCGTGCAGAATTTAGCCAACCATGAAATTTTTATACAGCAAATAATTATTTGTGAGAGACTAGTGATATTATTCATTTCATATTTTTTGCAGCATTTTTCTCTTTCTTGACTTACGTTCTTTTTATCTTTTTTGCGACAAAAACCTATTTATATTTGCAGGGAAAAATACATTACACGTGTTTTATAAAATTAATGATTTATAAAAAAAATAGAAAAAGAGTCCTCTAGTTTTATATGCAGTGGTTCAAAAGTTTGCACAGGAAGTTATCTTTGATAAAATATTTTCAGCTTAAGTCATCGACTTACTTCTATTTTAAGTTATAAGAGTATTTTTCTCGGAAGTTTCACTATATTTATTTAAAGGGAATTTTTGTACTTGTAGACATTTCAGATTATACCAAAAACGTTATGTGCACTTACGAAATGCACACTATTCTATTCACTAGTTGTCACAAATAAAATGCTCAATCGTTCAGTTTCTATTGATTTGTATATAAGTTTGCAATAGGACTTAATCAGTAGTGCTAAATATCATGCGATCGAACTATTCTGAAACTTGTATGTAAAGATCTTATAACTAGTGACATCTTCGTATACATAGTGTTAATGAATTCAATGATTGATTTGATATCCAGGATTCACTTTCGTTGATCATCATGTTAGTTTTTTTTTATCCATACCTGTAAGCGAATTATTAAATCTATTTCTTATCAATTAGATCTGTTCTATTTTAAACTGTATTTTGTGGTTCCTGTCGTACCTCCATGAATTTGCTACAAATGTTTTTCCAGATTCAACTAAATTTTAGAATATGAAATGAATTATTTTAACGCTATATGTGAGTTACTGGAACGCTGTGGTGTAAATTAGCAGGACTTTATACGATGAACTTTTTCTTTCCTTCTTGCAAAATTTACCAAAATACTTCTTCTAATTGTTCTCAATTGATTCAGTTGTAGACACCAGAGACCGAAACCGATGACAAAAGTGCCATTCGATTCGATTCGGCTTTTTAGAACTGTGATTCGATTCGATTCGGGTTTTCTGGTCTTTTAAAAATTGTAATTCGATTCGATTCGGCTAAAAACACGAAAAAAATCAATTCGATTCGATTCGATTCGATTCGACTCAAATTGGGTTTACAAAACATGGTATTCTCTATTACATAGTATTGTTGTTTTCAGACTGTCATCTTAGAATGAGAATAGTCTGTCGATCTTCTATAGAAATATGTTGAATAAATATAATTTATGAAGATATACATAAGAATTATTCATTTTTTTCAAGAAAGAACACATAAAATATAAATTAATTAACACATCTAAGTAGACTAATTAAATAAGTTTATTTTCTATAGAANCCTGATTTGAAATCATAATAAAAGACAAAAAATCACTTGCTGTTAGCATTGTTTTGCAGCTATGTAAAAATATTGTTTGTCTTTACTATCTTTCAATAATATAATTGTTTTTCACCATTATTACAATAACATACTATTTATACTAGACCATAGGCGGCGGAGCCATTAGGCTTGGGGAGGCTCAGATATTTGAAAAGAATACAGATTTCGTCGTGGTTTACTTAACTTACAATATATTAGGAAATCTGTTTCATGAATATTGTAAATTATTGCGTTTATAGTTAACAAATCTCACTTCAACGGCTACGGCTCAGAAATGCTTCAGTGTTATAAATGGAATAAAGACATCTACGATCAATAATGACACAACAACGCTTTAATCATGCCTTTATTTCTCATATTCATTAAGGGGAACTAGATCTAATTAGATCAGTTAGACATGAAGAACATTTGTTCTGAGTGTATTGCAAAAGAACTAGAGAAAAGACGTTACTAGGTTTGAACAATAGTTTTTGTACTTACGATATGTTTGCTTTAGTCAAAATTTAAGATTTTTTTACGCCTATGCTGATAAGGAAATAAAAATTTTGATAGTGTAGTCCCTAGTCGAGAATCACCCAATGAATCCCCAGGCAGCTCATGTCGTGAGTACTCGACGAGTTAAGAAAATTTTGAAAACTTTCTATCGAGACTATCAAAAACCTACGTAAAAATTCGAAAGTGTCTTCGAAAATTCGTAAGGGATTTCTAAGAAATGACTGGAAAGTGCCATAGAAATCTCGAGAAGTGAACAGAAAGTTTCTTGGAATTTCTAAGACACTCTCCACTCAGTTTTTAGATATATTTTACAAATTTTCGAAGACACTTTCGGATTTTTACGTAGATTTTTGATAGTCTCGATACAAATTTTCCATATTTTCCTTAACGCCTCGGGAACTCGTGACAGGCCCTTCTAAAAAATCCAAAATTGGTGGGGACTCTGGGGATGCGTTAAGTGATTCTTGACTAGGAACGCAATTTTCGATTGTTCTGCAGTCATATAAATGGATCAATACAGAAAAAATTTTCAATCAAAGTTGTGACAACGAATTTCAAAAGTCTATCTTCTCTCCAAATGTCGACTGTTTATCGTTTGTTGAAAAAAATTGAGCCTCCCCTAAATTCAAAACGTTCCGCCGCCTATGCATCGATAAATAGAATTGATGTTTTATCGAAGATGCCTTTTCATAAGAAGCAAAAGTATTAGCTGCTAGAAGGCAACAAGTTTGGACGCAAAGTATGATCATCTCGATTACGGTGTATTTTTATCTTTCGAAATGAAAATTAGATGAAAAAGCGAGTCGAAGTTGCACATGTTTTCAGAGCTTTAAAAAACCTTTGAGAAAATGTTTTTCAGTAAAAATCTCAATAGATATTAAAGATCTTAATCAAGTATTATGTGTAAATGTACGCAGAAGCATTCGTTGCCAGTGGAAATTTTCGACAAGTCTTCTTAAAATTCTCTGGAACTATAAAATAAAACACAGCACAAATAATAATACATAGGAAAACACTGAGACTTCCAAGAAAAAAGGGCATACATTTTAAATTCACATTCATGAATTTATTTTTCAGGTGCACCAATGCCCGGTCAAGTATTAGATGTAAAAGCGAAGCCAGGTGATATGATCAAGAAAGGTGACACCGTAGCAGTTTTAAGTGCTATGAAGGTATGTAGAAAAGAAAAGAAAAAAATATCTGATTTGATTACATTTTCACTGATGTTTAGATGGAAACTGTAGTGAAAAGCAGTATTGAAGGTAAAGTAAAACAGATATTTGTTAAAATCGGTCAACAAATACAAGGCGATGATTTAATCATTGAATTAGAATAAATGGTTATTTATTCATGAATACATATGTATTCTATTTCTCTATACGTTTGTTCTAATTTCGTGTAATCCATCTCGTTATTTATTTACCTCAGTTTGCCTATGTAACAACACTAGCGTACGTTTCGTTTTGCTCAAAAACAATTCTATTGTAGTCTTCTACTTTATTTATGATTGTTCATCCTGTACAACAATACTATTATTATGTTTTCCTTTGTTTTATTTTAAAAACATATTTAACGCTAGTAGCAAAATGAAAGATCAGAAACTTTAAACTATATTTTTATTGACTTGTATCTTTTTGTGACTTCATGTTGTAGTGTTTGGTATTGCCCACAAATAAAAGTTTGCCCTTTCTATTAATTACTGACTGTTTTAACAGAAGATGAGAACATTTTCAGAACCGGCAATTTTACTTATTATGCGTTAATTGATAAATAAATAATTATGAATTTCTTAAATAATGATATACAAATATTGTATACAAGTTTATCACTGAATTCAAAATAAAACTTCAGATATAAAATATATGCGATTCTTTCTCGAAAACTGAACAAAAATAAAGTTAATGAAATGGATTAACTGTATTTCTGTAAATTCCATCTTTCATAAGGTAGTAAATAAATTCATCTTTCGTCACACGACCATCTTTTGATACATCTAATTTGTTCATTAGATCTTTTGCGACTTCTTCAGGTGGATAATCTTGAACATGTTGTATGCCCAATAAAGTATACATTGCACGAAGAACCGGAGCGATTTCGTCTAGAATTTAAAACAAATTTTCTTTTTGTCTTATACATACTTCTATTTTTCTCTACCTTCTGTTAAATATCCGTTTGAATCAAGATCATAACATTCAAATGCATAATCTAATCGCGAACGAAGATCACCACGCGAGCTTATCGCAAAGCCCAGTAGGAATTCTCCAAATTCAACATAACCATTGCCATCAACATCAAATGCACGAAAAATATGATCACATATAAGATCTAAACGCTCAGATGGTTCATTGCGTAAGAGACGATAAAATTTACCGAATTGAACTCGATCCAGGCGACCATCTGGATTATCTTGAAAAAACTTGTGATGCCATTCAAGCACTTCATCTGCAGGAAGACCTATGAAAAATATTCATAGATATATTTTGTCTTTTATGAGCTAAAAGATTTAAACAAATAATAATTCTTCCATTGCAAACTCGTATGTAAATAAAGTTTACCGGACCAGCGATTGTTCTGTATCATCACTGGATAGAATAAAAACTGGCGATATCTCGAGACAATCAACTTTTATTAATATACTGCAAATATTTTGAGTTAATCTAGATATCCTGATACGATTAACGCAATATATTTCATCTAGAGTTATTTATGAAAAAACAAACTAGCGTTACCGGCACGATACACTATGAATATACGTACAAGCTAAACAAAATAGCATGATTAAAACAACAACTAATCACAATGGGCGTAGATTTTTCCTCCAGAACCTCTAGTTAATACAAAGACAGAAAAAGAGATACTTTGAAATTTGATAAAATATCTAGAAAATTGTTTTTATTAGAAACTTATTTAATGATGCTATCTTGTTTACAGCGGCATCATTAATACATTATAGTTTACCCTGAATTTTCTTCCTGTGATGTATCATCTGCTTTGGAGAAAGAAATTAGATTCAGAAGAATAACTTTTGTAAAGAATCGACGCCAAATATGTCCTGTTTTGTCTAAAATAGCCCATTTGATAAACAACTAGACTAATTACATCTCTGCATTCAATAACTTATTTGATAGTTTATGTGCTAATTTCGGCTGCCAAAAACTATCTTCTATATTAATGCGTACATGATTTATTATCAACAAGTAAACCTTTATAAAAATTTATTACAATTCAACTTTCATATACACATATGCATGTTATTTATCGATAAATGTTCTTTTATTGCTTGATAACTAACACATTCTTGTTCATTGTAATCTTCAGGATTTTTATCAGCAACATAGATTGACTGCCTATTTCGATTGATTTATCTCAAATGTGCTTACAGATGAATCCCGAGTATTTACATTGATAAAATCAGAATGTAGTAAGATTTCGTCATTAGGAAATATCTACCGGTTGTTGATTAGATTAATTTAAAATAATTATAAATACCTGTTTGTGAGCTAAGAAATTGAATATCTCGGTCAGACAATTCACTCTGTTTTTGTTTCTTATTTATTGTAAACGATTTTACTGATGAAATTATACTTGCATCAGACGTTCTTTCATAATTTGTAGTCATATTTTCTGCATTCGGTACAGATTTCGTATTTCCCATTTTGTTATCTACAAACAAAAACAAAATGGATGCAATATCATTCAGCTTTTCTACTCAGTAAAAACTGTTAAGCACAATATTATTTTTTGTTAACAAAAAACAAAATGAATACAACAACATAGTCGTCAGTAAAGATATGATTGAGATAAATGTATATATTTGCTTTTTCAGCAAAGCAACGTAACTGATTTTTGTTGCTCTATTCTTTTTTTCTACCTGTCACGTACCTCTTATGTGATATCCTGTACATGACAGGAGTAAGAACGGCACGTTTTCATCGATAATTTTGTCATATGTGTATTTATGAATGTGTGCTTTGAGTCGTCGTTACCATATATATATCGAATAAATACTGTGCGTACAATTTACTTTGCATTTATTCGAAGCAGCGACTAGATGTCTCTGATAGTCAAGACATTTCGTGTGCTGTGATTTCTATGATTTCTATATTGCTGTCTTATGAGCCAATAAAAAGCATGATTGTTAACTAGTAGACGAAAAAAAAATGATCGTACGACATTGAATAGATTGATGAAAACCTGAATGATTTTTTCAAATATTCATCAGAGTATGATAATATTTATTTAAGTAAGAAGCCCTTGTTTGCAGAACCGATCAAAAATAAATCATTTCTAATATTTTTTTTATTTGATTTGATACAATTCGACGAAAAGATTCATAGTGAAAATCTTGGAAAGCAACACTAGAGAGGAAACAAAAGGTTCAATTATATTCACAACTAATCTATAAAAATGCATTACCACTAGTTCGATTAAATTTGGCTAGTATGCATATTTAGTAAAGACAAAGTCTCTTTGTCTTTAGGTAAAGTCTTTTTAAGTTTTAAGGAAACATATGTCTTTCAAATCACTAATTAAATAGTCTACAATAGAGTTGATAAATGCGAACATCACAAAAAACAATCTGTATCGAACAGCTTGTATTTTTTATTAGAATATATTTAAAATAGTTGACACTTCTTTGATGGATATCATATTGGTACGAACAATATGTTGCGATATAATATATACTCTGCTGAAATTTTTTAACTTAATTTCTTACTATTCAACCAATGATTTCAAAAACATAGGTTGACTCAAAACTTAAAAAGTGCGTTTTTGATCTCAGGTAGACGATGTATCCAATAGATGTTCTAATTAACATGAAATTATACCCCTGACGCTAATGATTGATAGATTTATTTTTGTCTATTATCTCAGAGTTATTCTTTTTTAAAAACTTCGGTTTGAGCAATATCTAACATAAGCAAAGTTGTTTATCAAATTATACTAGATATTATAGAATGCGAATCCAACAACTTCTCAATGTTTACTAGCGCACAGCAAACATATAAATTTAATAATTGATATTGCTTGTGTCCTTATACCTAAGAACACATACATGTAACCATTGAATAATTAATTTTATATGCGCACTCATTATTATTCAGTGAAACGTGTACGGTCTACCGTTTGAATAATCATTATTCGAATGATTGCAGAACTGAGTCATAGTAGAATTTATTTTTTTATTCAGTGTAACTTGCCGAACCATATAGTCTTTATTGAACATGTAAAAACAGACTTTTCTAGATCAAAATATTACAAACAGCTATGTCTCTCTTATATTTGAGACTTCAATTGACATTACCATCGCATCATCTATTATTTGTGAGAACCTTTCGTCAACCACAACGATCAACTGAACCGAAATGTAAGGTTTAGATTTAAATTTTTAGAAAATATCAATTATACCTGTTCAATTTTAGCTCAAATTGGAGAATTTCGTCTGTTACAATTAACAAAATCAAAAACGAATCGAAATGGTTCAATGAAAAAACGTATAAGACCAAAATTTAAAGAGGTTTTAGTTATATTTCTATGAATAAATCAAAAAAGAACAGAATCATTTGATTATTAAATTAGGTTCCACCACCGCGTTATTTGCGTATGTCAACAGATCAAGATTGGACTAATGTTTGGCCAACAGCTACGACATTTAAGCAAAGTGTTGTACCGTTGCCTATAACTCAGGGCTATGTCGCGTCGGATAAAGAAAATAAAGGTTTGCCATTGGAAAAATATGCAAATGCTGAACTAATGAAAATTCCTAACTTCTTTCATTTAACACCTAATCATATAAAAAAGCATTGTGCTGCAATCAAAAGTAAATATTACTCTATTGATAATTAAAAATCTAGCAAATTCATCGTTCCATTAGAATATTGTACACCATGGCCAGAACAATTAGATTCTGATGAAGCATGTGAATATTATTTACCTATACAAATAACAACCCATGATTATCTTAATTCAACACCATCGATACGAGATTCTCGAGCTCGTGTCGTTAAATTTAATGTATTTATTCCAGAATTATTTTATGATTGAATGTTCTGTATTGATTTTTTTTAGTTTAAATTAACGCAACTACAATTTGATGAACATGCCCGTGATAAATTTATTCGCTTAGCTGGACAACGATACAATGCGGATACAGATGAACTTACTCTAGTCGCTGACAAGTAAGAGAATAAAACCTCTTTCGTTTTCTTCGCGCTATGCAGATCAAAAATATTGTGCGCCTAGCTAAGTTTTAATAGAAAAACCAATATTATACTTCTCTATGAAATGCAAACGAATATCGTTGGAGACGCATCATTGAATTCGCGCTTTGAAAACAATATTTAATGTATGACTACCGTGAGTGGCGGTTGCGAGAGAATGAATAGGCGATTTCATAAAATATCTGATGTTGATATCATTCAGTGCATGCTTTCCATACTGGTGTCAGCAGCTGACTTTTTTTTGTTGTGGCGATCAATTTCTTGAAACAAAAATCAAGTTTTTTTAAGGAAAAGAAAGCCTTACTTTTATATTGATTGTCCGTGTGTACACGTGGTTGTATTCGGTTTTGGATGTATAAGAAGTTTTGTTGCCAACATGTATAAGAGGTCCTGAATGAGTAAGTTATGATAGCGATCAGAAAAAAATCGAAACTTATCAAATATTGCAATCTATGAATTTTATTGCGTAGATGCAAATGCAAATATATTTCTTTTCAATCACCGACGACTTCTATTTACACCCGAAGACTATGTAATTATTCATATTTCAATATTGACCACAAATAATGTAAAAGTGTAAAATAAATTATCAGAACTGACAATAAGCTTACGCTCCTTAATTCGTAACCTGATTTTATTATTTATAGCCAAATCTGCAATAGTACAAATATCACTCAGAACTACCTGAAAATACTCGGCCAGTTTTATATCATGTACCAGTATTCCGTTCCTATCGCTTGTCGAATATGTAAATTATCAGGTGTAGTGATGATTTTATGCGCTACTACGATCGTCGCCAGAAGTCACGGAAGTCGGATGCTTTTTGAAGAACTCATGATAGAAACAAGATAGAGACCTACGATTTTCACCGTTTGAGAGCGAAAACCCAAGATCAAAGTTTCATAAGCAAAAATTTTCGAAGATCGTTTTTTTAAAGGATTTCTGGAAAACCACGCTGGATTTTTGAAAACCGCTATAGAAGTCTATTGATTTTCTTACATATTCGAAATCAGCATCAAAAACTAAGTCGACTTATACATGTTTCGAATCTTTTCACGAACTTTTGTTTTCCTCAAAAAATTCACCCCTGTGGTCCCTCTCAGGGTCGGTCAAAAAAGTGAACTTCATTAAAACGCTGTTTTTGTTCATTATTCATTTTTCATGATGGTTTATAACAGCATCCTGCAAGCTTGGAACCTACTTTCTAGGGCCCAAATGGCAGTTTGACGGAATTCACTTTTCGACCGACCCTGAGAGGGACCACAAGAGTGAATTTTTCGAGGAAAATCAAAGTTCGTGAAAAGATTCAAAACATGTATCAGTCGACTTAGTTTTTGATGCTGATTTCGAATATGTAAGAAAATCAATATACTTCTATAACGGTTTTCAAAAACCAGCGTGATTTTCCAGAGATCCTCCGAAAAACCGATCTTCGAATTTTTTCGTTAGAAAAAGTTTTGCGTATGAAACTATGATCTTGGGTTTAGGCTCTCAAAAGGTGGAAATCGCAGGTCTCTATCTTGTTCCTATCATGAGTTATTCAAAAAACATCCGACTGCCTTGACTTCTGGCGCCGATAGTAGTTATTAAAACAAACACAAAGATGAGATCTTAGTTTCTATTCTTGCTTACCATACAACCTTTTCTCACATTCTACAAGTAGATAATAAACTATACATGTTACTCATAATAAAGAGATTATTATTGTCCGTAGGATTAGGCATAAGCATTCCATACTCTGCAAAAAAAGCCGTTGATGTGTAGTTTTCAGTAGGCAGTTTTTTTCATCTCAAATTTCAATAACAGAAAATAACTCATAACTGTTTTAGATGTCCATATCGAAAGCAAAATTATGATTATGCTCAATATTTATTGACAGCATTGTATTTCGAGTCTTGGGTAAAAGAATTTTGCTTTTTAAAACGCCAAGTCTGATGTTTTTATTTTATTTTATTTTAGAAAATTGAAAATTGGGAAGTAGATAAAACGAAGAATGATTGGCAAGCATATTATTGGGATAAAAGTCCTTCGCGCGCTCGATTACTTGATATACTCAAAGCATCTGAGGTCTTTATTATAAATCATTTTCTAAGTTTCATACATACTAAACAAAGATCATGTTTTATCAATTTTTAGCAAAACCCATCGTCAGTTGATTCAAACTCCGTTCTTGATCATAATAAAAAACTTGTCGAACGATATCGCGCGAGTATAACTCGTGTTCAAGATGAAGGTGCTGAGAATGAATTGAAAAATTTAAACGATTATAAAAACGATGTACTCTCGTTGTACAATCTAAAATTATAATAATATATGATGATGTGTCTAGGTTAACTTTTTTTTCTTGTTTTTAGATTAATTTATTCATGTCCTTATCTAATCTTGATCAGTTAATACCAACTAAATACGGTTGGCATGTTAGTTTTGATAAAGAATTCGATTCTAAATGGAAACCATTCTCAAGACCACGATTCAAACAACTACTGGAATACATTCCTTTATTCGCGAGGTTAATTCTATGAGTTTGAATGAGAAAATAAAATGGTTGTTCGAAATTTTAATAGATATCTTCCTCTATGGTATCGTTTGAGAAAAGAAAAACGACGAGCACATATGGATTTTATTAACCCAGTACCACTGCAACAAATCTATGGTAAAAAGATTACATATTATTAGTTGTTAGATAATCACAAAAGAAGAACTCCGTAGTGTTCCCATATAATCAGTCATCATTGAGGTTCGTGTATTGATAAAATGCTTTGCAACGACTTTGCTGGGAGAACATCCGTTGCGGTCACTTGCAAAGCTATAATTATTCAGATTCATAGCGATTCTTTTGTCATAGTTCAAACAAGCTAAGGTACAAAACAAAAATCTCACCAGACATTTCTGTTTACTACTCATCATAAGTGATTGGATGGATAGCTAGAAACGTCGTTTTGTCTATCATTGCGTTCTTTTCTGATAGGTGCACCAATTGGTGGCTTGGGCTGTGGAACAATCGGGCGAGGATTTAAAGGAGAATTCTGTCGTTATCAACTTGTACCCGGTCTTTATGAATTTCAAACTGTTGAAGCAAATACAGTTAGTTGATTTTGTTGGATACGTATTATTTTTTTTTGATGCTTTTCATTTGAATATTTTCTATTAGTTCACTGTTTGTATTCGTCGTCGAAATACGACGAACTATTGTCAAGTGTTAACAACAAATCGTTTACGACAGAAAGGACTACATATGTGGAATACTGCATTTCCAAAAGAATATGGCCATTACCAAGCACTCTATCCACAATCATGGACGACCTATGATCTGCCTGGACAAAATGTACGATTATTATGTAAACAAATATCACCGTTTATACCTCATAATTATAAAGTACCTATCAATCAAATTTTAAAATTCGATCTGAAAAACACATTCTTATCTTCTTTTTTCATTTAGGATTCTTCACTTCCAGTTGCTTCTTTTGTTTGGAATGTCGAGAATTTAAATGATGCTCCAATTGAAGTCAGTCTGATGTTTACATGGCAAGCAGGATCAGGTTTTTTTCCAACATATTTCTCATTTGGTAATTTTCTGTTTTTTTTCTCCGTTTAGCTACCAATGAATTCTTATGCCAAGATATTTCTCATGAACCAGTTCATATCTCTGACGATAGCGATGAGCTATCAGCAGCTAGTGGTGTATCGATAAAACAAAAATTACGTGGTATGCAACTTGAATATTGTATATTGGGGAAAAAAGAAGTTTGTTCTATTCGCCATTTAAATAATCAAATGTAATCAAATTGGAATTTTTCTAGTTAGATAATTTAGTTACAACACGAACAAATTTTAATCTCGATTCAGATGTCGAAGGACGAAGTGTTTGGATGGATTTAATTGATGATGGCCGATTAATAGAAATGGAATCACCAACTGCAAGATCAGCAACTTTAAATACAGCTAGTTGTGTATGTATAACAACAAATGTTGAAGCGAAATCGATAAAACCGATCGAATTCGCACTTGCTTGGCATATGCCAGAAATTAAATTTGGCCTTGGACAACAACTATATTCAAAGTAGGTCATTTTGTTAATATATCATTTGATAACGAACACTGCTTTCGTTTCTATTAGATGGTATACGACATGTTTTGATAAGCCAACGTTAAATGGGACAAAACTTTGCCTTTATACATTAGATAATCGAATGAAATGGGAGAAAGCTATTAATGAATGGCAAAAACCGATTCTAGATGATTCGTAATTGAATTTAATTTATAAAAAAAATTTTTTGAAATGCTTTGCTTCTTTTAGACTATTACCAGATTGGTATAAAAGTGCTTTATTTAATGAATCATATTTTGTAGCGGATAGTGGTTCCGTTTGGCTCGATGTAAGTGAAGATACAACACTATCTGAACATGTTAGAAAATGGGGGCGATTTGGATATTTAGAGGGTAATTCATTGTTTTTGATTCCACGAGTTGTTTTTTCACCCATGGAATATGATGTTAAGGTCATGAATACCGAATGGTTAATACCTATGATGTTCATTTCTATGCTTCATTTGCTTTGATACAATTATGGCCTGAATTAGAACTCAGTATTCAGTATGAATACGGTAAAGAAATCTATTGTATTCATGTTGATGAAATGAACAAAATCACTTTACTATTTTAGCTAGTACAATTCCACATGAAAATGTTGAGCCACGTGTTTATTTGTTCCACGGCCAAACAGGTCGACGAAAAATGTTAAACTCTGTTCCTCATGATCAAGGCGATCCTGGTAATTCAGCGTAGAGTCTATCGATTTATTTTTGTATTAAAAAAATTCTATTTTCATAGATGAAGAGCCTTGGCTATTGGTTAATGCTTATATTGCACATGATACAGCTGAGTGGAAAGATTTAGGCTCAAAATATGTTCTGCAAGTCTATCGAGATTATGTGTACACACAAAATAGCGAATTTCTTAATCATATATGGCCAACCATACAAGTAAGAATGATAGGAAATAGATTCAAATTTCAATATTACGATTTTCATAGAGTGTTATGACTCATTTGAGAGAACAAGACACAGACAAAGATGGTCTAGTGGATAATGGTGGATTTGCTGATCAAACCTATGATGCATGGACAGCCGCTGGAGCAAGGTTTTTCTCAATTTTTTTATTGCTGTTGAATAATATGAATTGTTTATTTTTTAGTGCTTATTGTGGAGGTTTACAGATAGCTGCGCTTCGTTTTTGTATTGAAATGGCTCAAATTATGAATGATAACGATCTAGTAAATGAATACAGTGAATGGCTTCAGTTAGCAAAGAATTCTTATTCAGAAAAATTATGGAACGGTCAGTCAACCTGATTCATTCAATAGTTAATTTAAAGAATCGACGATTTTAATTTGAGTTGACAACGATATTGTGAAGCAGTAGTAGACTCGAACATTCACGTCTAGTTCCATCAGATGCATAGATTTGAATAATTTATCGAGATTTTTCTATTAGCGATAAGATTTTTTACGATCGAATTCAGTGGCAAACTGTCATATTTTCTTACTTAAATAACGAAAAATTTGAGAAAAATAAGCTAAAATATTTTTCTCTCTTCATATATTCTTGAAAAACATCCTCCAAAACGTGACAACATAAAAAGCATCATTGCTGTTCTTTTCTTCGTTCCAAAATTACAACTAAACCCAAATATTCAATAGAGTGCGGATTCTATGAAGAAGAAATATTTTCATGATCAAGACATGCTTTACAAGATAACTCGCATCCTACTCGTTTTATATGTCAAGTGTTTTTACAAATAATCACAGCCTTTTAGAAAGTTAAAAATTTATTTGAATAAGCGGATAGAAAAGCGAAACTACCCTGCACTAGAGTACGGGGGTCTCACTTGTCCGCCTAAGCCCCGAGCTGTAGCTTGCCATTAGAAATGTGGCCTAAATGAATTAACGCTAAGACACAAAAAGAAAGTTCAACAAAGCAAGAAAACTGCATGCCTCTTTCTCGCAATTGTGTTTTTGAAATAAATGGATGAGCACCGAACAGATACGCATTACATAAATCTTTCTGTGTAGGTTATCAAAACTGAATCAATCATGCTTGTTCTCGCTCAAGTTTCTTGTTTTCTGTGGCGTTGTTTTGATCACTTTTGGCAAATTTCACTAAGTTTTTCATCACCACATTGAGTTCCTATCGTTTCAAAAAGTAGCACTTATATAATCACACGATTAACATCGTCATTAGAGTATATAAACTTACGATAAGTTTTCTTTCTGCACTTTTAGGTCAATACTATAATTATGATTCAAGTGCATCATCTCATCACGATAGTATTATGTCTGATCAACTAGCTGGTTTTTGGTATCTACGTTTAACCGGTCATAAATATGAAGTGAATAGATTTGAAAATAGATTTTAGATGTTTCAATGAAATTTTTCTTCGAAGGATTTCGAAAAAGAGCGTGTAAATAGTGTACTTGACACAATATTTAAAATGAATGTAATGCAATTGTGTAATGGCACAATGGGTGCTGTTAATGGAATGACAAAATCAGGACAATTAGAAACTGTTAGTTTACAATCAGAAGAAATATGGACTGGTGTTACCTATGGTTTATCATCTACAATGATTATGGAAGTAATATTTTTATTTTGCTAAATTCTGTGTTTTAATTATGTTTTTGTTCAACACTTGACTTTTTTATTAGAATTTTAATTATGAAGCTCTTCTCACATCCGAAGGTATTTATAATACTTGTTATAATATAGCTGGTTTGGCTTTTCAAACACCTGAAGCTTTAACGAGTAACTCTCGTTTTCGATCTGTAAGTATTTGGTCTGGATTACATGCGGAATAATAAACAAAAAGACTTCAATTTATTCTTTTGTTTTAGTGTGGATATATGCGTCCATTGAGCATTTGGGCAATACAAAAAGCGCTTGAACTATCACGGAAGGAGGCCAACAGCAATGTAAATTCTGTTTAGTCGATTTTTAGCTTTTATTTTTTTCAGAACTTCGAAGATAATCAATTCATGGTGAATCAATTTTTTTATCTACATTCTTTTATAAATAGTGACGAGTATTTCGATCAATCAATCTTTTTTACTTTTATGTTTTTTGAGCACTTCTCATCATTCCTCAATCATAATGATGACTGAAAAACTTCATTAACTTGAAAGCATTCAATTTTTTTATATTTATTCTGACGTTTATATTACATCTCGCTTTCATTCTGAACTTCAACTAATGCAATTTAATCAAATAAATGAATGAAATCGTTTTTTTCTGATTTTCACTTCCATCAAAGGGTGATACAGAATTCCACGTATCTTAGTAGTATTTCTACTGTTCATAACCCTAGATTATTGCATGCTGCTTGATTCACTAATGCTTGACATTGAATATCGTTATTTCTATCAAACTGTGAATGAGAGTTTGTACGAATGTGTATGTAATTTTATTTCTTCAAGATTGAACTATCGGAAAATACTCTCACTAATTATTTCAGAGACTATAGCTCTCAAGCGTCTGTCAAAATCAAAATCAGATCGAGCAGAAACGCTGATATAACAGATGTTTCAAATTTAGTGATTTTTTCTCATTGTATATAGTTAACAATCTAATCAGTACTTCAATCTATGCTATTTATCTTTGACGAGTTTTTGCCCTTCATAATACAATAGAACCTCCCATAGTGGACACTAACCATGAATTCAAGAAAAATGTCTCGATTATCATCATTACTCATTCAGAATAGCGTCTTTTATTTAATGATCTGACAGCAGAATGAAAAAAGATATATTTGTGGGAGCGAGAGAATGCATCCTCTGTGTTGAATACGAGTGACGGGCATGTGTACAATCGCATTGTGATATTTATAGATTTGTTTTTTATGCCACTATTAAGAGCAAAATAAGATTATACTGAATAGATGAGTCATTACTCTGCAAGAAAAATCGTACGAATCAAAGGCAACCAAAAGTGACCTGTTTATCATTATGAAAACTGACCGACACATGCAGCATAGAAAAAAGCAGTGTCACCCAATTTTAATCGGTGTGAAAATTCCCTGATTACATTTCCAATTCGAAAGAAGGCATAAAATGAAAGCATAATTAAGAAATCAGTCAAACAAAGGTCTATCAAAAATTATTTTGACAATTGTTGACTTTTATATTTTGAAAAAATACTTGATAAAAAAAGTAATAAGGTACTCCATGTGACTATTTTATTCACTAATGCCCTCGACGCTTAAAAAGAATGCCTGTATCTTTAAAAGAGAAAAACATTTGAAAATGCATAGCCTCTCTATAGTGAACACTTTTGAAAAGTTCGAAAGGTGTCCACTATAGAGAGGTTTACTTCTTTTTTGCTGCTATTATTAGTTTTATCATCTATGCGTAAATCGACAATTTTCTAGAACTTTCTATTTGTTGTTTACACTGATCGAATAATTATTGAGCATGGTCGGCATGATGTTTAATGTAAATAGATTTTGTTTCTGAAGCATTGTCTTTCGTCAGCAAGGACTAAGCTGTATGAAAAACAGGAAATAAAATGAAATCTATGAAAAATAGCAACAATAAATAATCCTCGGATTTTATTTCTATGAAAAAATGTTACATCGAAATCTACGAATATACGTAGGGTGTTCTACTCGGGCAGATGTTACTTGGTGTATCATTCCAATGTGTTTTCATACTAAAATAGACTTAAATATAAGCAAATAAATGCAATCCATTCACATCGATTGTTGGTAAAAATAATGTTCATTAAGCCAAAAAATGGAACTATTACAAAATATCTTAGGATCACATTATATTATCAATGTTTCATTTATAAAAATCGGATGCGTTAAAAATAAAAACTCATTTCATATCAAAATAGGGTCCATGATCACTCGTTAGCACAAAAAAACCAGAATTCATTGAAGAACACAAACAGAACTTTTAGAATTAGCTGTTCGACGTTTCGCATCATTTACTATGCCGACACCTAATGAGTGATGTCGTTCACGTTGTTCACAACCTAATCAAAAAATAGAAGCCAAAATCTTTTTTATAGCTTATAGTAAAAATAATACTTACCACGCTTGTAAACTTCATGATCGAATTTTCCATAGGCTAGATTTCCTCTAAAATATGTGTCAATGAAGACAAAATCGAAAATTTGTTTGATTAGACGTACTTATGCAAACCAGGTTTAAGTTTAAGATTAAAATGAGCAACAACAGGTTTATGATCAGAATGTTTTACATTCTGAACAGATTGATATTGTGTACATTGAATTTGTGATGTTGGTTTATCACGATAGATAATACGGTCCTTTTAAATAAATTATATCACTTAAATATTTATTTTGAATCATATTGTAGTGCAAAACTTGACCTCGCTTACTATCGTTTACATCAAATTCATTAGTATTCCGTCACAAACTCACTAATCGTACACAAAGAAAAAACCTTCAGGACGAAGATTACAGTACATCGTATACAAGCGAAATCGATACTCTATAGTATCGTTTCATGAGGTTTTCGGCTATAGATTAACACTTGCTGCACACTGTTCTATAGTAGTAGTTTATCTACTGTATTCAGTGAAAACTAATAGCGGTAATATTTCAAATGATTAGTGCATTAGTCCCTATAGGGGTTTTTCCAGTGATCTATACATAGATATTAATAGGAAAACTTCGCGTCTATTAATTTAATCTATGTTAAATTTTACACGTTTATAAACCGACTGAATCATATTTTAGACTTGTAACAAAAACTCTTCATTCATAGACCAACCAAATCAATCCGAGAGAAAAAAACTATCTAATTTAATCATAAATTATTCTTACTGTATAAGATGGTGTTCGATTTTTAGCGTAAGTATCGTCATGGCAGTGTAAATCAAACTTATATGTCGGAGGAAAAGTAATCTCCGCTTCTTTAAAGCCAAAATACCGATCACCTTATATAACATGAAAAAAAAGTAAACCCTAATGTGAATTTAATTCCAAAGAAAAAAATACAACAACTATTTACCTGCTTTCTGTTGTAACATACGGAATTCATCTTTCCGTAAAATCTCAGCGTAATTGTTTTCTTCGCAAAGGGCTAATACTTCTTGATTTGGCATATCAACTCGAAAATTCATATCACCTGCCCATATGAGACAATCGCATGCTTGTGCGCCATCTATTGAAGTAAATATACACTTTATTGAATTAAGAACCACCATCATAAATTAAATACAAATTTTACCTACGTCTGTAGATAGAGCAGAATCAAGTGATGTTGTTGAATCAACGTGCTTCAAACTTTCTGCAATTGGAAAATTTGCCAGAGATCGACTTGGCAAAAGACTTCTTTGAACAAACTCATGTGGTATAGATAATTTTCCTAATGTATTTTGAAAGTTTAATTGTCGGCTTAATCGATGTTCTTGATTTTCACCAGCTAAACAAAAAAGAATATAATAGAAAAACTCCAATTAACTATAATAATGCTATTTTTACCTTCAAAATGTGAATTAATTATCATAAATGAGGTACCAAAAAGATTAAAAGTTATAACTAATGAAGCTTTTGTACGAAAAGGACCAACAGCTCGAAATTTGATGATATCTTCTTCAGGTTCTAATGGAATTAATAAAATTGTAACTTTAGACTATTGAATTTTTTCTATTTAACATACCAGTACAATACCAAATCAGATCTCGCCGTAAAAATATACATAATGATAAAGTACCAAATTGAAGCGAATGAAATAGCACATGAACTGGGCCAATTACTTCTTGAAGTAAAACTTCCCAATCGGTTCTACATTAAAGAACAGTTTTTAGATAGAGATAAACAAAAAATATTCATTTTAACCAATACTTATTTTTTGTTACAGACGTTTCTTGCGTGCAAATAACGATTAAATCAGAAACATAATCAAGAAATGTCGGCAATAATATATCACACATATCATCAAGCATACGTTCTTTTGGTTTAGCTGTGTTACGAGCTGTCGGTGTAAAATTCTGCTCATATAATTCTGATGCTTCGCCTGTATTCCATGTTGCTACCATTATTGTTAGTAGTCGTCCATTTGGAAAGCACGAAGAAATATCATTCATAACATTCTCTGGTACTTGTCGCCCAGATCCAACAAGAAAATTTCTAAAGAAAAATAACATTTTTATTTCATTAAAAAAAATCAAAATATCATTTTTTTGCTTTCGTGTACCGTTTTCGAGCATCATGCGTAGCAAGTAATTGAGCTTGAGCAAGTGCTTGAAGAATAGATACACTACTTCGACGACGGCTACGTTGTTGAGTTTTATTTATCGATGTATGAGGATGAGGAGACGCATGGTGGTTTAACAATGTACTATTCTGAACTAATTCAGCGATAGTTGTATTAGTTGCAGGTTCCTCGTCGACTGGTTCTAGTGAGAAAGATGCACCACGAACTCTTGGTTTACCTTCTTCAGTTTCATTTGTCATATTTGATGTTTAGCTATTCAGTTAATCATGTGTAGAAGACCGCGTGAATTGTTTTCTTTTTGTTTGTCATTTAAACTAAAAAATCGGACAGCAAGAGATTTTATTTCCTTTTTGTGAACTCAAAAAGTGAGTACACTCTAGATTCGGTCAGTGTGTCCGTCCCGCCGTCGATCCGTTAACACGATAACTTTTGAAAGTCTCATCCAATTGTCATGAAATTTTGTATACAGAATGATTTTATCAATATCTCAGTCGAGTTCGAAGATCAAAGCAATCCGTTAAGAAATGACTGAGTTATCGAAAAAATTGTCATTTTTGACCAGGCTATTCCTGAGGGGGGGGGACAGGGATTTTTTCAAAACAAAAACAATTTTCTCAGAATTATTCACAACAGATATAAATCGACTTAGTTTTTAACGCTGATTTCGAATCTGATGTTAGTTTTGAACCAAATAGTAGCTTTCTAACAAAACATTGCTTGGAAAAGGTCACAGAATGCACAAAAACTACATCTAGAAACCAAATTGCCTAGATATATCTCATATGACCAGTAGTTTTGGGGTTTCTCAAATGCCTGGCTTTGTAGCTAGTCAAAAAGACTATCAAAAGGTAAAAACTCGAACCCGATGGCTATTAATATTGGTGATTTATTAGGAAAATACTGATGCCCATATCTATCATATATCTCTTATAGATTCATGAGGTTGCTTACGATCGTAATCCCGCTAGATACAAACGCGAATCCATTCAAAAGTAACTCTTCTTACTCAGCTTTCGAAGCTAAACACGAATCTGGACTCAATTTGTGTGATTTCTAAAGATATTATATCACTCGGAGAGTAGAGTCAGTGGCCACCGGATAGGATTGCATACAGTGTGATCCATGCTAACTTAGCACGCCCGTATTTTCTCGTTGCAATTTAGTAACAAGGGATGTATATTGATGAGATATACACGTATATCTTATAGAACAAATGCGAAAACCTCGGATTTAAATCCGAGTGTTGTGTACTTCAAACAGTGAAAAGATATATTTACTTTGTTTTTTATTTTTTTAGATGGTTTGATCAAAATCAATTTGTCATCAATTAGTTTTACTTTTTGAAGTACACATAACAGTCGGGTTTAAATTTGATGTTTCCATATTTATTTGTATGTGCTTTCGATACTTAATCGGTCGATTTTATTGTGCATAAACATTGAAGTTTCTATAGAAACAATATTTAAAATAGAAGAAATGATCTGATATTTATTTAGTTATCATGAATGATTAACTTTGTGAAAGGAAATATCGTATTTCATTTCAAAATATTAACTTGAATAGATTTATTATTAATGCTAACCAATGCCATCTGTCGAGACAAACTAATATACACATGTTTTCAAGCTAATTCAGGTCGCATACATTTGAGGATATTTATTATTGTTCTTATAAAAACAAGTAACAAGAAAAAGCTGCTAGTAAAATAAATCATACAACACAATCAGTCTGAATACATTTTGTAAATCGATACGTTCAATATAAAACGGAGATAAATAAAAATTAATTTAAACGAATTAAACCCAATTTCCCTGTTTAATTAAGCTTCATATGTTTTTAGTTACATAAGCAAAATTGAGTAGTAGCAATAGTAGTACAGTATTGCATAAATGTCCATCGGGAAATTAAGTCTTGGTTTCCTGCTATGTACTTCAATATCTCTTTTAGATTGTGCTTCATAAAAAAATATTTGATATGATTAGCGTAGTTAATAATGACATATATATATATATATAATTTATAGAAAAATGTACAGTGAATTATGGTGTGACTTTCAATTCAATACAATCCCATGATATGCCTGATTTCCAATTGCCATTACTCCAATTGCGTATACCAACTAAAACTGTCGAGCGTTCATAAACTATAATTTCACCCATATTTACAGTAAACCAATTTTTGCCGTGTTCAACTGCATAATGATGAAAATCATTCTCAGATATTTTACGAATTAGCATTTTCCCATGAGATGGTACAATGCTAAATTCTGTTTCTCCCCACATATGAACTTGAACTGCATGACATTTCATTCGCCATATAGCTTCATACTTTCCCGGCATAATATCATGATCAAAACGACCAGTTATTTCAAGCCAACAAACAGATTGCAGCTGAATAATACGACCTGTTAGACTATCTTTGTCACGGTCTTCAATAAGATAAACATCATTTCGATGAATAACACTCATATTAACGGCTGCAGTTCGTTTTCGATCAATCAAATAGAAATACACTAATTTCATTAAAGGAATCTTCAGAGTATTTTTAGGTTTTCTATAGTTAAGATATTCCACGTGAGTTAAAAAGTCTTCTGTTGATATATACATTTTAGCATGACGCTTTTCGATTGCTTCGTCATTATAATGCGTAACAGAGTTTATTGCAGCAAGATCAAGTTCGCCATCTACTCTAATATTCTCGAAGCCAGATGGACGAGTTTCATCGTTCGTTAGGATAGTTTCAGGTTTTTCAAATAAATCAAGTATATAAAGATTCGCAGTAGACGGAGAAAATTGAGAACGTATACGATGAACCCAAAAGTTGTCATCCTTAATCAATGTATAGAATGTTTGACATGTTTGACTCAACGATATAATATCATGCACTGTTAAATGATCAGTGATAGTTTGAAGAATTTCCGGTGGAAGATTGAAAATCCAACATATTTTTGATGAATCATCAGTTGAATTCTTATCGGCTGATTGAGACGCCCAAGATAAGAATGATCGAAATGCTTCACGAATATTTCCTGTTGCCATTTTAATCTAAAAAAAAAACATTATTTTACTAAACGCTACGAAACGAACATTTTATTGATCGTTTTCTCATTTTTTTATATTATTCTATTTTATTAGACATTAATCATTAGTTTTAGAAAGTACAAAAAGAAAACGGAACAAAAGATAATCACACACTGTAATCTTTGAAATTTGTAATAATTCAAATAGATTATATTTTCTATAATTAGCATGTCAGGTTATCTGGTAGCTTCTTTTATTTATTTTTTTTTGGTTTTGATACGGATTGATTAAACACACAAAACAGAGTAAATATAATTATTGTTGTATCACGACTAAGAAACACTGAATAATATTATTGCGAGTGTATATGATAATGTCAAATAGCTATCGTTGATAATACAAATAATAAAACGTGTCTTCGTTAAGATTTAGCTTTTTGAGTACATCATGTTTATAAGATGGTAATGCATTTTTTACCATAAGACGACAAGTCTCTTTGAGTTGAAATGGATTGCGTGCACGCCATGAGAGATACATGTCGATCGGCTGCATTTGTTGAACATGTTCACATTCGAGTAATTTCAATATAACAGTGTTATTCGTCAAAATAAGATGACCCATTAAAATAAGATTTTCATAAAAGCGAACGATATATTCATAGATTTGATTTATTCCTTCGCCTAAAAATGTCATTACATAGAAATTTATCTTCAAATACATTTTTTTATTTTTTTACCTGTACTTTCAACGCTGTGATAAATACCACGAAAATATGCATCTAATAGATCTAGATAATTAGTAAAATCAACTGTTTCATGGTATTTAAGTATTGTGAAAAGAAGTGATGTACGTAAATAAAGCATTTGAATTCGATCATCATTGATTGTTACAAATTGTGCCTGTAAAATATGTAAAAATCGTCTCAGTAAATCTCCAATATCATACATTTTTAATTTTGGCGTCGGAATAGCATCAAGTATGGCTTCTAATACATCGAACGCTTTATCTGATTGAATTTTATTCTTTAACATAAGATTACTTAGGACAGTGAACATAAAATCACTGTTAAGCTCTTCCCATACATTGGGTACAAAAATGCGTAATGCTTCAATTTGATCATTAATAAGACATTGACGAAGTATATCACCTTTCTTCTGTAGTAATAATGTTTCATCGTAATCTGATGTTGCTTTTGTATTTTTAAGCTTATCCATAAAAACGTTTAATATACGCGAACGATTAAGCCGAATAGCATCTTGTAATGCAGATTTTTCAAAATCTCCATTCGAATTCAATATATCGGCACCATGCTCAACAAGCACCATAGCAAGATCTTCGAACCCATATTTGACAGCAAGCGAAAGTGTACTGTCACCATAAGTAACAGTGCCACGCGTCAAACGATTAGTACCACGCGTATTTGATAGATTCAATTCTCGTTTGAGATGAACATCAGCACCATGAGCCAATAAATAACGAACTATTTCAATGTGACCTTTATGACTTAAATGGACAAAAAATAATAATAACATAGAATTATATCAATTAATAGAATTGTTTTTGTTTTCCTTCTTGAAAAAAATCTTTACTATATAAATAATTTACCTAGCAATACATAATGGATAATCATTATTGAATAGTTCGTTAACATTGATATTTTTTTCTTCAACACATCTTCTTACAATTTCTAAATGATTAAATTTGCATGCATTATAAAATAATTCCATAAGATTGTCAGCTGAATTAACTGCGTCATCGATAGATAAACCAAAGAAGAAAGCTTGTTCTAATGTAGGTTCTTGTGATTTTGTTGTTGCTGTTTCATCATTGGTAGAGGTGGTCGGTAATTGGCTCATATTATCACCTCTACTATTACTATTTGCTTCTAATGGTGCTGTATTTTTGTCTTTCACCTGTACATCACCACTGTCGTTAACAGTTGTCATCGTCGTCTTATTCGTCACTGATTGATCGATAGAGAAAGAATGATAGAGAAGAAAAAGTTATCGTTGTCAATAGTCAAACACAAAATACAGCCAGTAGTCGAGGCGCAGTAGCTAGTAGATGAAGAAGACGAACAAGAATGAGTACGGCGTGTTAATGGTCAAACAGAACAGCAACAACTATCAATCATCTATAAATAAAAAATGAAAAAGAAAGAAAAAGGCAACAGGAAAGAGAAAGACCAATGAATAAAGCCGCAATGTGAGATTAGATGGCACACTATGTCGAATAAAGGAGAAAAGTAAGAGATTTGTAATTGCATGTCTATGATAATATAGTAAAGAAAAAGTCGTTGTTCTCTCTCTTTTGTTCAGACATTGTGCATATGGGTGTGAAACAGCTGTGCTCCAATAAAGCAAAAAAGAGCGAAATGAAACATTCCAAGTTATACAAACAGAGTAAAATGAGAGATATGTAATTATATATGTATATATATTCAAGTCAATGTGTAATAGTTATTTGCATAAAACGGACTACTCATTTGCTTGCTCAATCCAGTAATATAAGAGGATATTATGTAGGCTAGAAAAAAAAGCAATCATATCTATAAAAGAAAATATCGATTTCTTTTTGCTGTTGATACAAGAAATTGTTTTTAAACATAGAACTCGTATATATATTTAACGTTTTCTATTTTTATTATTATTATATTACTTTAAGGATATATAGTGTCTTATAAAATAGTAGCTCATACTGATTTCGTACCCTTACAATATTATTGTTACTTTGAAAACAATAACTCCGAATACTTGAAACTTGATTAAAATGTCCTGAAAGCATTATTTTTTTAACTTTCAAGTGGACATTGATCAATTATTGAGACTAAAGTCAATATTATTTGTGTGCGAACTTTTCAATCAAGTCAGTATGAATTAACTGTGTTCATAAACAAAACAGAAACAGAACAGTAAGAATGATAACAGTTCAATAAATAGACATGATCTCTCGTTATTTTTGATATTTCTTAAGCTACTACTACTGCGATTGTTAGATACAAAATGAATGAACGGAAAAATTATTTGTCATATTTCATATATATCGATGAGCAATATTTTTGTATGTCACTCATCCCATACAGTTTTCTTTCATCTTTCACTGCGTCTAATTATACTATACGTTAAAAAAATTGAATGCATACGGTAAGTCTAGTATCTCTATTGCCCAGTGTGTAATAAGCATGAAAAAGAACCTATCGATGGTTGTATTACAAATTATTCATCCTATTTAGTGATCGGTCAACTACATCGACAAGCATACTTCTCGAGTACAAATATATCTAATTAAATAATAAAACATGCAAAATAAGCGGATAAAAAGATAGTTTATTTCTAAATATAATTTTTTTTGTTAGTGTTATTGTTATTTTAAATAAGAAAAAAAATCAATAAAATATAGACAACGTACTCTATAAAAATTAAAGAGGTATAATAAACTACAGTAGTCTAGAAAGAGTAATAGAATGAATACAGCTCATATTTTCGTGGAGAGAAGTGAGCGAAAAGAGACGTAGAACTGAATATAATTCAAGTGTGCATTGAATAAAGTAATTGAGGTTTACTACAAAAAAATAATAATAAGACACCAAAAGATGTGTGTTTACTAGTCCACGTCTTCAAGACCTGTTTCGACGAAATCACCTATGTATACACTTTCATGTTTAGCTAATATACGAAGTAATGGTCGAAGTTTAAGCCACCATTGTTCAAGTGGCATACGATGTCTAGAGACAAAGTAATTAGAGAGAGACAAAAGAAAATAATATTAATGATTTACTCAGTATCAGTGTTGGCTTTAAGAATTTCAACAGGTGTAAATTCATTTTGCCGTTTGATTAGGCCTAACACAACAGCACTTTCCGCAGTATTGCAAGTAACTTTCCCATCTTCAGTTGCTGCTTTTTCAATTAATGATACGGCATATGTAACTGCTTTACAACCTAATTTTGTACCAAATGCTCGATCAAATGGTGATGGTAAACCACCCTAATTATATTAAAAATGTTAATCGAAAATATCTTCTCTAGTAGAACAAATTTCTATATTTACCTGTTGCATATGGCCGAGAACATTACTTCGTGCACTAAATACACCTTTACCTTCTTCTTGTAATAATTTTGTAATAAACTCTGTCGTATAATGTTCATTAGCCAGCTCATTTCGTAGTAATAAACCACGTTTTAAATGTCCTTCCATTTTCTTACGTAAATGATCTACATCATCTATTAAATCTTTTATTGTAAATGGCTCTTCATAGATATATGCTTGATCGGCACCACTAGCAAGTGCAGCCATTGTAGCCAAATAACCACAATAGCCACCCATTGTTTCAATAACAAATATACGTCGTTTTGAACCTTGAGCAGATTGTTTAATTTTGTCACAGATCTAAATTAATAAAATAGAAACATGAATTTACGTTTACTTTATTGCGTTTAATACGAACATGAACAATTTCATTAAGTGCAGTATCTGCACCAATACTAAATTCTGTACCGGGTACATTATTTGAAATAGTAGCTGGAATACAAATAAGTGGTATTTGGAATTGCGAATATTTATTTCGTGCTTCGTACATTTCAAGAACAGACAAATAAGCCTGAAAAAAAGAATCATAATTTTATAAGTAAAATCTTTTAAATTCATGTTTATTTTGTTGTTGTTGTTACTTCATATCCACCGATAATTAATACGGCATGAAAATTGTGTTCACGAATTTTTTCTGCTATTAATCCTAAACCAACTTTACTTGCACTTGTTCTAAATGAAATAGAAAAGGTTTAATTGTTTTTTTTTCAATAAAACAGTTTTTCATCCTTTACTTCTGACAACCAAGTAATGAACTTCCAACACTACTCCAACCATTGACAGCCATCCAATGTAAACTTTTAACCTAGAATTTAATTCAAGAGATCGACGCTTTCGATTTCTGTCTTTTTTTTTGTTCAAAAAAATAATATTTCGTACTTGATTATTAATTAAACCTTCAAATCCATCGAATACAGCAAACATATTATGTCCTTCACATAAACCATAACGAACAATGGAACGTACGATTGCATTGACACCACAAGCAGGCGCACCAACATTGAGTACAGCCAAATTAAATGAATGCTAAACCAGAAATAAATAAAGGATTTATTCTATTTGTTTAAACACCCTAAAATGATTTTTGATTATATTTCTCACGAAGGAGTCAAATATCAGCAAAATCATATCAATATCTTATTATCAATAAGTAGTAAACACGGAGCAAAAAATCCACAATCATGCATAGAGTTTTCTCGTGTTCTACTTACTTCTGTATGCTGCAAATAAAAATAGTTAGTTACAAGAAAACTTTCTTTAATGATGGATAAGTAATCGTTGTTTTTTTGTAAATTTTAGAGCCACTCGATTTACTATACCTAACAATGAATGATGAATGACCTTTGACTTCGAACATACTCTTGATGTTCACGCATCTTGATAGAATATGTGGTAGATTACTGTCAGCTATAAGAAAAATTATAGACAGATGAAGTAAGAATTAAAGTAGCTTTCATTCAATTCTGTTTGAGTCTCAATCATTAGGATTTGAACATTTCCTATGAAAATGACTGATAGAATTTAATTGGGTCAGTTTTGGATCCACTTCTTAAGATTTTGCATCGAATTAATTATTACGACAAAAATCAAAAGAAAATTCATTTCTATAAGTTTCTATCAAATAATCAATGGCAAGGATAAATATTTCAATTTTATTAATTATAAACTGATTGTAGCGATTGAAGGAATAATCATAGAGAAGTAATATAGATATGTGATTAAAAAGGCATGGATCTGCCGGATCAATTATTTGATCTTTGTAATGATAAATCAATATTAATCGAAAAATGAAATACCTGTTTATTTGAGAATAATTTTGGTCTTAATTTACTTAGACGAATATATGTTTCAAGATTTCCTTTGAAACTTCTACCACGTAATTCCTGAGCTTCTTTAAATCGTCTTTCACTCATGGCTTCAGCAACAGCCAAAGTTTTTTTTACACAATGCAATAATGGTACACGAACTGTTTGATTACCGCTAAGAGCAATAACAACGGGCTGTGATGTTGAAGTAGCTTCCATTAATGCAAGAACAGCTTCTGTACCCATTCGTGTAGCCTAAAGGAAAACACAAACATTGATATATATATTTAAGAAGTAGCTACATACAAGAAGTCGATCGAATGCGGATGGGCTGCCACCTCGTTGAACATGACCAAGAATAGTAATTCGTGTATCATATTTCAGTCGAGTTGAAATGAGCTGAAACATTAACATTAATTATTCATTATTTAATAGCAGAACAGATTTTTTACCTGACGAACATCTTCGCTACTTATTTGTTTGCCATTAGAATCAATGGCACCTTCAGCAAGAACAATAATATTCAAACGTTGTCCCATTTCTCGTGTCTATTAAAATAATGATTCTAACTTAAAAACCGTAGCTCAACCGTAAGAAGCAAAATTACATTTTGAAGTTTATTGCATAGTTGATCTTCCCATCCAGGTCCAGGTGGTGCTTCAGGAATAAATACCCAATCGGCATCGGATCCAAGCGCACTTACTAATGCTAAATAGCCACAATGGCGACCCATTACTTCAAGAACAAAACAACGTTGATGACTAGAATACGATTGATAGAATTATTTTCAAATTAATACAATAATATTTTACCTTGAAGCTGTTGTGGTAATACAATCTATAGCTTCCATAATACGATGTAGAGCAGAATCAGCTCCAATGGTCATATCAGTACCACAAAAATCATTATCGATCGATCCAACAAGACCAACAATATTTAAATGTTTATATGTACTAGCATTTTCTTGTGTAACTTCCTCTAGAAATATATGAACAGCATTTTGTTATGCCAAAATCGAGAAAAATATTTCATATCTACTTTTTTCAACAAGTTCTTGAAGAAGGCTATCCCATTCTTCACGAAATAAATGTGCACCGGTTAACGAACCATCTCCACCAATACATACAATATTATTAATACCATGTTCAATTAAATTTTTCGCAGCACGTAATCGGCCGGGGCGCTCCCGAAATTCTTTACAACGTGCACTACCTATGATAGTTCCACCCTAGATATGATAAAAATATTCTATTGAAAAAAATAACGCAAACTTTAAATATTCTATATATTTATTTACATCGTCGATAATACCCGAAACAGATGCCCATGTTGCTTGGTGAATACTATTACCACCGTCGACTAGACCTTGATAACCCTATTCAACGAAAACTATATAATGCTGGTTCTTTTTCATATAGGTATAATGTTTTTACTTCATGTATAAAATAGACTTTGCAGCCAAGATAAATGCCCATACGAACAATTGCTCGAACGGCAGGATTCATTCCTAAAATGATATAATATTCATTTATAAATTCAGATCATATGCAGATGATGTATAATACCTTGAGCATCGCCACCACTTGTAAATACACCCATAGATCGACCGGGATATTGATTTTTGGCAAGAATGTGAAGATTCTTTTCAAAACCTTCAACCCATGAAACAGAACCTCGATATTTACTAAATGGAGAATTGGCCAATGCTGATGCTGCATCAGGACTCGAAGCAGCAAATTCCGATCGAAGTTCACCGATTGTATCAGCCTTAAGAGAAAATAATAATTTTGTTCGATTACAATCAAAATTGAAACCATCTGATGAGCAGATATAAGTCATTAAAAAAGAGAAAAATCGAAAGAAAATATAACAATGCGCAATCACAGTATCTATATATTCTTACGTGTTGTAAATGTTGAGTTCTATGCGGCTCTTCGCTGAGTTGATGCATATTTCGTGTGACTTCAGTATATCAATTTTACATAACGATTCGATATTTTTCTAGGCAAATAGTCGTATACTTTGTTTCTTTTCATGCATCATTTCCGATAATTATTTCATAAATATTTAAATTATATAAAAGACGAAATAGAAGAATTAAGACGGATGACTATTCATGGTGAATTAATCATTTACTTATAATACATGCAAAATAATGCTACTTATTCAATGCAAGGTTATAAGCTAAGGAAAAAGAGACAATTCTTCTTTATCATGCTATACGTCTTTAAACTTTAAATAGCAAAACAAAAATTAACTAAATATATATAATTAGGGTTTGTTCACATTTTTTTTTGTCGCCGGTATACTAGCTGATGCAAACATGACGCAGCGACAAATTACTAATTTTGATATAATATATCCGACAAAGCTGGTTTGATTTTATAATACACTTATACTATTCAACACAGCGAAAACGCACTCATAAAATTAATGATTACCTATTTGAGAACATGTTTTAGATTCTCTGAAAAAAAATCAAAGAGAGAGAGATTGAGATCAACGATATCCATATTCGATTAACATTCAAATAGAAGCGAATACAATCAACTGTAAAATATTTTCTTTTCGTCTATTGAACTGAAATGAAAATAAAGATTTGCTTACTTCTTCAAGGGCTTCGATGTCTATTTTTGGTGTTTCTTTAATTTCTTGACTAGATGATGTACTATCGGCAGCTTTCGTCACTGCTTGTGCCATTTCAATAAGTATATTAAAAAGATTTAACAATCTTAAAACAAAGAAATATAAGGAAAAAATAGCACTGATTTTATTATACATGTGAATCAGCTAGAATAATTAGTTTTTTTTCTAATAATTAAAAAGAGAAAGAAAAAATTTAAATCCATTAAAAACAAACTATCATTGTTTGTTCATCATGTTTCATTCAGCATGAAAAAAACAGTGCATTTTCTCGTTTCATTGCATTGGTGAATTTTGTAAGGGTACAAGTATTTTTGATTCCATTTTACGAATTAATGGAACCGTATATTCGACACTAAGCAACAAGAAAAACAATTAATAATAAACAAAAAAGAGAATAATAATTTTCAAGTCATACTTTTCAGACCAACCGGGTTTAGCCCATGCATTAGTACGCATTTGTTTCCTATGTTGAAAATTTTTATACGACCACATATGATGAACATTATAGAGTTCACCGATTTGTGAAAAAACACCAAGAACTTTAGCATCAGGTCGATATTGAACACCTTTATGCCATAGATTACCCCATTCAATTAATGTACCTGGTTTAAGCCAATATGAACGCATTTCATAGATATTTGGATTGGATTGATCATCGGATTTTGATTTTGGTTGAGGAATTCCTATTTTCCGTGAAGAACAAAAAAAGTAATAATCGTTTAAAAAAGAAAGTAATTTTATATTCAAACCGAAATAAGAAAATGAAAGACAAATTTGATTTGAATGTTGAATAATATGTTCATTTAATTTATTTGAAGTTAAACTTTGTTTTGAATAATCAACAAATTCATCCAGATGAGAAAAATTTTTATACATCCATATATGTACATATTGATTTCGTACATTGCCTATATGTACTCTCCATGATCCAGTATGAACGAGACCAGTTGAGCCATGTTTTTTCAGTAATTCTGATGTGTAGTCATTGAAAACTAATTCATATTCATTCTAAACCAAGAATATTTTGTTATTGATAATGTATTTTTTTTCTGAGAGTATGGTGCCGCTGGCTGTTTAATATCTGCACGGAGAGTACGTTTATTTTTCTCTTTTTCTTTCTAGCAATATAAAAACTGTCGTGAGTAAGTAGCTCGAACAAGAATTGCACTGAAAAATTGTTCCTACTGGCTGCTAAATAAATAGAAGAAGAAAATTTAATGGTTCTGTTTTTCCTTTTTAAGTTAGAAACTGATTTACACAATCTTTCTGCCAATGCTTTTTTATATCTGATCGGAACAGAACGTTCGAAATTTGAGCTTTTTTCTGTTTTGGTCTCATTAAAGCGCTTCAAATGTCAAGTTATAAAAAAGTGCTTGCTCTTCTAGAAGTATCGTAAATTCAAAAAGCTAACATTTTGCATATTGATCGAATCACAATTATTTTTCTCGTCTATTGTTTTAGGATAAGAAAATTTAATTCTATTATGAAGACCAATGTATGACATTTACGTTCTATGAAGTCTACTAATCTCATGTTATGATCGATAATGTGAGACCTTTGTACTTTGGCTTAATTTTTATTTGATTTAAATTCAAAAAAGAATTTTCTCTACCATTGATTTTGGCTTTACAGTATGATGTTGAACTTCAAAAACATGCTCGCTGTCTGTTAATAAATTCGAGTGAGCATCTTTCGCTGCTACAATCGGTTTCGCTTGAAAAGGATTAAATAAGGTTCGAGTGATTAATTTTCCGAGTTTTGATTGAATCGAAGTTAAACATTTCAATGTATTATGATTTGATAAATACATAATATAATCTAGAAAACAACAACAACAACAACAACAACAACAACTTCAACAGAAAAAAAGCGTCTAATTTTTCTATGCAATTTATTTTAACAATCAAAATCCTTTTTCTTTTAAAAAATCCGCTATCCATTCTTCATATTCTCCATCAACAAGTATATGTCGTCTGATTTCATCAACTTGTGATAGAACAGGTAATTCTTTTGATTTATCATGTGATAATTCAATACGTTTAGTTAAGTAATGTTTTAAATCATTATCTAATGCCCATATATCACCTGATATTAGTTCAAGTAAACTAAAACGTCTTGTTCGTTGTGCATAAATATCGTATTCAACACGACGACGAAAAATATTCAAATAATAACGATGTTGTTCATGTAACCAATATTCAAGCATAACAGGTAATATACGTACATAAAGTGCATACGAATGAAAACGATCTCGGTCAACAAAATATGGCCATTGACGAGCAAGTGTTGGATTAGGTGGAAACCAACCCGATGGTGTTGGATGATTGGGCGGTTCAGGTATCGCAGATTTAAACAGAACATTATCTACCCATTCCCATCCATCTTTTGTTGTTTCATATCCAGAAATAAATTTTGGTTGAGCTCCACGTTCAGTTAATTCATCAGGTAGCTCTGTAATAGATTTACGAGGCTGATTTTCGTATTCTTCTGTACCCATTGGATGCGAAGGAAATTGACCACTTGATGACCAGAAACGAAGAGAACTTTGAGTGATTGTTGCTGATGGACATCGACGAAGAATATTTCTAAGAACCAGAGACATTCTGAAATAAAATAAAACAATGATTTTTGTATTAATTCTAGTAGGACTCTTGTCTATTTTCTCGATAATAATAAAGATCCGTATCAGAAAATCAATTTTTTTCCATGTATGAGAAGTATCATTTATAAATTCAAGTTTAATTACTAATTTCGATTGCATTAGTGAGACTTGTACATAAATATCATCGTGTTCATTAGTTATTTATTTCCAAAAGCGGTCTGATTTTGAATTATCAGAAAGATTGTTTACTAGTTTGAAATATTATACAAAATTGAAGGTCTCCTATCGCAACCAATCAAATACAACTCGTTATCCCACAGTCAATCTGGACAGATGTCCGTAGGATCGATTCTTTTTTCTTCACCTCGCACTTCACTATGGGCAACGCTGCGTAGGTAATTATTTTTCTACTCGAAAACCTAAAAGGCGTCAACCATACTGTGTAAAAAGTAATAAACAAAGTAATCTAATTGGTCTATACTCAGTGAAAATATCAATCGGTTCTTTTCTTCAGTTTGCTTTTCACGTTGTATTTTAGATATTGAAACGTAGAGCTTTTTCCGATCAAAACAAAAACAAAAATGAACGCGAACATTTCTTACGAAAAGATGAATCCAAATGAAAGTAAGCAATAAAAGAAAATATATATATATATATGTCATACTTGAGGATTTACATTTGAATATAATCTTAGTGCTATCGCCAGTTTTCATTGATGAACCAATTCATGTAAAACCAGCACCAGTACGAATTCGTCATTTCTTTGTATTCTCGCTCATTTCCAGCGTTTTTTTATGCCCAGCAACAGGTACAATGAAGAATTATTTTGTTTTATCTAATTAAGTTTCTATTCGAAGGTCTCGTTGCACTGGCTTATTCATTGAAAAGTTCAGCTAAAGCTGATGTTAACTTTCATGATAAAGCTCGAATGTACTCACGCTATGCTTTAATTTGGAATATCATTTCGGTTGTTTTTGCTGTCGTGGTATTTTTTGTGGTACGATGTTTTTGATACAAAGTTCTCATTATAGAATGTTATTTATTTTTCTTTTAGACTATTGCAGTTTGTTATCAAATGAATACAGGCATGAAAATGTATCATAATCCAATGCATCAGCAACAACAGCATGATGATATTAAGAAATTAATTCAATCGATTACGAATAATTAATAAATATATTCGCTGCCTATTCCAACAGACTAAAAACAAAAGAAAAAAACGAGTAGTGATCACTTCATAATAATCTTCTATTTTTCTTTCGTATTACTCCATTTTGTATTTATAAAACACGAAAGAATCTCAATCAAGAAAAAAAACCGTTTTTATTCTTTCTAAAAATAAATTTGAATCTTTTAAGCCAAACGCTCCTTGTATATAGAGCCATATTATGTCAATAAAACAATAGAGAACGTCCCAAAGCTATCATGAAAGAGAAACGATGATGACTGATAGTATATACGTGTCACCAGTATTCCTTATCTGAGCGGCAATTCGACCTATATTTCCTCTATTTTCAAAAACTTTCTATATTTGTCCTATATTTTAATGAAAATTCCTATTTTTCCTACATTTTATCGAAGAAAGTAGAAAATTTCCAAGAACCTCTTAATTTTGCTATTGCCTTTAGACGAAAAAAAACTTTTAATCTGTATAATCATGTGTTTTGGACAAATTCTTGCATTATAGTGACATTTGTTTTAAACAGTATTTTTCCTTTCGTTTATTTAGTGGGCTCATTGAGAAATTGTTTAATACTAAGTACAAAATTCAAAATAGTTCAAAAGAAAAAAACATTGACAAAATGATCATGTACTAGTTTAGGGTTTTTCGTGAAGTTTTAGTTAGGTATAAAAGCTGTATATATATACCAGTGGAAAAAATAAATTTCACTCTGTATTTTGAGGATACTGTTACCAAAAGAACATATTTTTTTTACAGTAACGACATCTTCTGAAAGCTCGTGAAATTTTACACCATCCTGTGTATATGCATTTTCATTTTCATTTATTTATTACCAGAAAAAATTGAGCTATGATAACATACAAAATAAACTTGTGGAAAATAATAAGCGATGAATGGTGATTATCAGGACAATAAAATTAGGTTGAAATTTTTTGGGAAGTCATGCCCGTAATCTGAAACGTCTCTTTTAATTTATGAGAATGGTATTTGTCTTTTTCATATATTGTTTTTCAAAGCTTATGATCTACTTTGTTGTTATTTATCGATTTGAGAAACACTTTCATAAAGATCCTCGAATTAGCAACTTATTTCAGTAGAAAAAACTACATAAGGAACTTGGCTACGGTTGAACTGTTTATAACAGCTTCATTAAAACTATTTTCGAGCAGAGCAGTTAAAAAGCAGCAAAACAATTCAACAGAAACTATGTATAAAACATCCTATATTTTTGTCATTTTTTATCGAAAATTCTATATTTTTGACAACCTTGATCCTCTAAGGATTCCTATATTTTTAAAAAAGTGCAATCGGAGGCCAGCTCATTATATAAAAATTTAATAGTAGATTTTTCGTAACAACATGACCATCGAAATTCTTCTATATATATTTGTAACAGTTATTTGCCTCGTATTTTTTATTATCTATTATAAGTTTATTCGTTCAGAAAAACTATTATATGATGCTTTACGTACACAAGGTGTCGGTTGTGAACTATTTATATCATTGTTTGGGCAGCTTTCTGAAATACGTCGACGTCGAAAAACTAATTCACGTATGGATTTTCATCAAAATCGAATTCAACAACATGGTAATACATATGTCTTTGGTTTTGGTCCTGTGATACGTCTCATGATCAATGAATCTGATCTTCTTGCAGATGTACCTGATCGAAGCAATGCACGTAATTATACGAAACCACCAGTCGCTCATACAATCTTAGGTCCTGCCATTGGAAATCATAATTTATTGGTAGCCGAAGGCAATGAACATGAACGAGAACGACAAATGATTAATCCTGCTTATTATCATACAAATCTTAAATCCATGGTATCAAATGTTACTGATCGCACAGAAGAAACTATTCAATCAGTATTTAAAACTTTAGATTGTGATAAACAGTCGAAAAGATCAATGGATATACAAGTTTTTTTCAACAGTCTCACACTTGCTATAATTGTTTCGAGTGCATGCGGTGCAAATCTTGAAACAAATGAAAATGCAAAACATGTTATGGGTCGATTATTCACCAACGTATTTAATGCTATTCTTTATCGTTCTATGCATTTAATAAATTCAATGCCATTTCCTTCGAAATTACCTTTTTGGAAAAAAAGATATCATCGATCAACGAGCTCGAGAAATAGCACAATTCATGAATCAAATAATAACTGATCGACGAGAAGGGCGCTCGAATAGTTTATCTAATGGACCTGATCTTCTTGATTTGTTGCTTGCAGCTGTTGATGATGAAGAAAAACCATTTACTGATCAAGAAATCAAAGAAGAAGCTCTGACGTTTGTAATTGCTGGCAGTGAAACTACTGGGAATCTTATGACATGGATATTATACGTTTTAATGACTCACGACGATGTATTAGGAGCATGTCGAGAAGAAGTTGATAGGATTTTATCAAATGGTAAATTGCCGACTAATGATAATCTTACTGATCTAGTTATATGTGAAGCAATCATCAATGAAACACTTCGTCTCTATCCACCGGCACCAGTTTTCACACGTTATTGCATACGAGAACATATTATCGGTGACGAGCATCCCATACGTATTCCTGCAGGAGCGACTATACTAATAAGTGACTATCTTCTTCATCGTCGAAATGATCTTTGGCCTCGGGCAGACGAATTCGATTACACTCGTTGGATGCGTGATCCGAAAACAGGTTTGAAACCAAAATTATCACATCCGTTTTCTTATCTTCCATTTGCTGCTGGTCCACGAAACTGTATCGGACAAAATTATGCTTTATTAGAAGCTAAAATCATGTTAGCTATGTTTGTTCAACGATGCAATTTTGAAATGGTACCTGGGCAGAAAATAATATTCGAAGTCACAATTACAATGCGCCCTAAATATAGACTAGTAGCAACGATTAGTAAACGTTGATTATGAACTGATATCTTTCGTATAAAATATTTTTATTTAAAAATTATATATTTGTTTAATATAATTCACCATTTCTTTCGTGAAGAATTTTTTGATTTCAACATAGGTTTATTAATAAAACGTTTCTGCTAATATATAAGAATCGGCTAGTTATAGCGCTGTATGTTTGGATATATATTTACATAAAGATTGGAGAGTATTCAAAGTAAGAAAAACATCCTGATTGAAGCCAAAGCAATTTCCGATAAATGCAGTGCTTCTAATCGTGACACGACATTACCGCGAGCGACACTTCCGTGCAACAGTGATCGTGAGAGCAAAAGTTGAGGGTGAGCTCAAAAATAAGGGTGAAAACGAAAACAAAAGTGAGGGGACGAGTGAGGGTGAGCGTTAGAATGAGGAGTTTGCGAGCAAATATTATGCATGAACCTGTATTGCGCGGTGGTGTCGCGCGCGGAAATGTCGTGAAACCCTTTTTCTCACCCTATTTTGATATGATCTGTGAAAGTTTTATAGTCGAAAACGAATAACGAACTCTTGAATATGACTTGAGTTTTTTCGTCTCTAGTCTGTAGTGATTACTGCAACTCATCTATATTTTTAACCGTTTGACTTTCTCAAACATAAAGTTTCTAAAGTCGAAAATAGACTTCAACAGAAGTGAATTCCGTGTCAATTCAATGGGTTATTTTACTAGCAGCAGAACGATAGTTTGCTTATAAATATTGTGTAGCTTAGGAAGACGTATTGTCTCGATGCTTATAAAAAAAAGTGACAATACTAAACTGTTTTAAATAGAGAATTGTTGAAATATTAGAAAGAGTTTTCATCTATAGCTACATTAAATATTACCATCTCTTGGAAAAAAACATAGAATGGAAGACGAGATCGTTTTTTATATAGTTTTTCAAAAAAGAACACGATAGGCCTAAAATTTTAGCTTGAAAAGATAATCGAACAAGAAATTACTTTTATCTTAAGGTCAAGTAGTCTGGAGTGAAACACATACAGAATGTACGTTTCGTAATATTTTTCTAAGACACAAGTCTCATTTTCTTTCCTTCTTTCTTTCTTTTTTTCTACATAAAATCTGCTACGCTTTAGAAGAACACGAGTGTTGACTTTATAAAAATAAATTGCCTACACAAAATGTCTTATGTTTTACAAAGTATAAAAAGTCATGATTAGCTGATAAACTTGCGATCGTTTTCTTTATGGCGTTCCAAATTTTACTTTATATTGTCGTAGTCCTTTTTCTGGTTACAATTGCTATAGTCTATTTAAAACTCATACGTCCTGAGAAACGTGTTTATGATATACTTCGTGCGCAAGGAATCAATGGTGAACCATTCGTACCATTAATTGGTCAGCTTCCTTCCATTCGTCGATATCGAGAATTCGGTTCGATCCTGAGTTTTCAGCAAGACTTAGCTCGAAAACATGGAAATTTGTTTTTATATGCTTTCGGTCCAGTAGTACGTCTCGTTATTACTGAACCTGATTTACTTGCTGATATGTTTAGTCGCAGAAATGTACAAAATTATATTAAACCACCTTTATTCAATACTGTCTTCAGTCAAATTATTGGTGAAAAAAATTTGCTAGTAGCCGAAGGTAATGAACATGAACGAGCACGACGAATGATTAATCCTGCTTTTTATCATACCAATCTTAAATCCATGGTGTCAATCATTACTGATCAAACAGCAAGGACCATCGATAGACTTATTCAAATATCGACTATCAAACAAAAAGATCAAATATCAATTGACCTACAAAATCAATTTAATGCACTTACATTATCTATAATTGCATCGAGTGCATTCGGTTCAGGATTTGAAACAATAACTAATGCTCAAGAGATTATTCACACAACGTTCGGTGAGGTACTTGAAGTTATTCTTCGTCGCTCATTGCTGATGATTAATCAGATACCTTTCTTATCAAAATTTCCCTTCTGGGGAAAAAATATAGTTGATAAGGGAGTTCGCATTATAAGCGACTTTGTCAACCAAATAATTGTGCAGAGACGACAAGGAAAATCGGCTAGTTTATCTAATGGACCTGACCTTCTTGATTTGTTGCTTGCAGCTGTTGATGATGAAGGAAAACCATTTACTGATCAAGAAATCAAAGAAGAAGCTCTGACGTTTGTACTTGCTGGCAGTGAAACTACTGGGAATCTTATGACATGGATATTATACGTTTTAATGACTCACGACGATGTATTAGGAGCATGTCGAGAAGAAGTTGATAGGATTTTATCAAATGGTAAATTGCCGACTAATGATAATCTTACTGATCTAGTTATATGTGAAGCAATCATCAATGAAACACTTCGTCTCTATCCACCGGCACCAGTTTTCACACGTTATTGCATACGAGAACATATTATCGGTGACGAGCATCCCATACGTATTCCTGCAGGAGCGACTATACTAATAAGTGACTATCTTCTTCATCGTCGAAATGATCTTTGGCCTCGGGCAGACGAATTCGATTACACTCGTTGGATGCGTGATCCGAAAACAGGTTTGAAACCAAAATTATCACATCCATTTTCTTATCTTCCATTTGCTGCTGGTCCACGAAACTGTATCGGACAAAATTTTGCTTTATTAGAAGCTAAAATCATGTTAGCTATGTTTGTTCAACGATGCAATTTTGAAATGGTACCTGGGCAGAAAATAGTGTTAGATTTAAAAATTACGATGGGATCAAAATACGGTCTTTGGGCTAAAATTAGCAACAGAAAAATATGAACTTGTATTCATGAAAATGGAATGGTCAACTTTTTATCTATATTGATCACATGCGTTGAGCTAATTTCATCATGAAGTTTGTTCTAGAAATTTTTTTTATCAGTCGCTTCGACTTTTAAATTTGAATTATTGAAATATCTATTGTTTTGCACAATCCTATTTAAAGCAATGACCATTGCAAACCTTTAAATACTTTCAAAGAGTATTAGTTAGATTTTGCTAAGCGTAAAATTTTATTGGGCATGCACATTGAAGACAAACAGAAATATTAGACTAAGAAGTCTCACGTTTTCCATATGTAGGCATGAATATGTTGCTGATCTACGTAATCTCATTGAATACATTTCTCAATTGCGGAAACGAAGACCTTTCTAATGAAGCAATATATTTTACAGCAGTAAGAAAATTAATAATATTTGTTATTACAATTACTATGCGAACTTCATATAATCCATTTGCAGGAATGCAATTCAGCAAACGACTGCTGTTCCCTTCATTTTATGGTATCAATCATTCAATTTTTGTTTAGAAAAACTATAAATATATTATGAATCTTCAGGCAAATCAGTTTCAGTGTACTCAATCACTTTTCAGATTTGCTCTCTAAATATCGATCATTGCTTTGTGGAAATTAATATTCAAATAATGTGAAGTTGAATTAACCATTGCCTTGCTCATCGCAAATTAACATGCTGTATACGATGTTCTATGCCAATACTATACACTATCGAAGCTTAACAGCATCAGTTTCTTCTTTGAGCACTTTTTAATGCGTTGCAAGCTCGTCGAACAGAACTTGTGTGTCTATATAAGAAAAATCACTTGTTCCAAACAGAACTTTTCATATAGCTTAAAAGACTATTAAATCTATAGCATACTTGCAAGAAAATATCTGTATGCTAATTCGTTTGATATGTTTTCATGGAGTATTTGACTTTGAATAGTTTCTTAAATAAATGTGACTATAAATAAATATGCCACTCTCACTATGAACGAAAAAAAACTAATATTGACGAATCTCAATTTATGCTTAATATGAAAATAAAATATTTTATTCTTGATCCAACAATATATTAATATCGCATTTAACTATAAAGTGTCGACAAAAAGCATTATTTTGCCATTGGTGGTATATATACATTTTTCATATGTGAATGTTTTGCTTGCTTAAGTATTTTTACAAAAAACAGAAGTGTCCATAGATGGCGCTCGTTGTTTGCCCTTGTTCTGATGCCAATTAGCGTTTGATTATCTATTCTGTTAATTAGCGTTGTATTTATTGTTCTATCTAAATATTTCAAATCTCGCTTTACGTATCCGCGACAAATCTTTCGTTCTCTTCTTCTATCGTCTATCGTCTATCGTCATTCTCATGTTGTTCCTTTTTCTTCCGTTCTGTTGTTGTCTTTCTTTGCCTCTTTTTTTTCTCTTTTTTTTACTTTTTTCATTTTTTACTGTTTGCATGAATACTATCTTTGATAGTACGATGAAAATCGATTGCTAAATTTCAAGTCCTTCTATCATTGTAAGCTCTGTGTATGATTATACAGGCTTTTGCGCATTCTCCAAGTTCACAGGTATGGCGCGAGCGAAGTTTCGTGCGCGATCCTCTTTCTGTTCTCCTCCTTTACGAACTTCTATATCTCCAAGAACGAGACAGAAGGTCTACAATGACCAGTTTTTTCCCCTTTCTTCCCACGTTTTCCTCTCTCAAGTAGGTCGTCCGATTATCCTCCTAGTTTTGAAACCGCCCGGCGACCTCTCTTTCATTTTATATTCTATATTCTCATATTGCCTCCACTAGTTCGAAGACAACAACAAAAATACATAAATAACCATCATCATCCACCATTCACCCAATAGTCGAGCCTCACAAACTTCTTACACATGCATTCATTGGTGGAGGGGCTTCGAGTTTGTACGAACGTTGTACTATATATACCCACTGCAAAACGCTCATTCTCATTGCATTATCCTCGTTGACGAGCAGCACAACACACGCACATACACAACCGTCGACTCGCATACACAAGAGCAAGTAAATAGACAGTCGGTTGCATGCGCATACGCGATCGCACGATTGTGAGGCTAAGTATTAAAAATAACAGTAATTTGACAAGGTGAAGAAAGACTTGAGAGACAAGGTGTCAACATAGATTAATACTGATTTTTTTCGATGAAAATTTTGTAGCTTAGATCCAATTCTATGGAAATCAGTCTAATAACTTGTTTTTCTCTTTCTTTAACAGAGTAAGAAAACGTCTTTTTTTTGCCAGAAACCTTATGGGAATAAGGTAAACAAAATCTTTATATTCAATTTTTAATATCGAAAATCTTTAGTTATATAAAATCTTCAGTAAATCACGAAAAATCGAACAACTCTTTCAGATTAATTAATTTAGTTCAACGCTCATTTTTTGCATGAACCTATCAGTTCATGAATGGGTTTATAAAACAAAATCAACATCGATACTGATGTGATGAGAGATGATAGTTGCATCTAAAATTTTCAGTTCGAATTTTGCTAACCGTGCTGCTGTCCGATTAGTAAAGATCTAAAATAGATATATCATCATAGACAACAGTAAAAAAAATATGATAGAAAATAAAATGGCGCGAGTAACCCGTCCGCTTTTCTTTCGTTCTGTATGTTCTTCTCTCTGTGCCTTAAAGAAGACAAAAAAAAAAACGTCTACGCAAGAGAAAAGAGGTATGTCAAAAAATGGTGTCTCTGTGGTCAAAGAACAGAAGAAAAAGAAATATTGTAGTGAGCAGCACTGAAAAGAGGGCGCAAATGAACGAAGGAAATAGAATCACATATAACATTTGATCGCGCGTGTTCTTCTTGTTGTTCTCTCGTATGAACAAACAATCATTTGACACAAATAGATTGTCATGATCGTGTAGGAAGAAAAGAATAAGTAGAAACGAATAAACATCTTTTATCGATATATCTTACAGGTCATGAGGTCACAAATTGTAACTTATATGTTTTGTTGTAGATTTAAAAAAAAAACTTTCTAAAATTCAATGGCTCGTACAAAACAAACCGCTCGTAAATCAACTGGTGGTAAAGCACCACGTAAACAACTTGCTACAAAGGCAGCACGTAAATCTGCTCCATCAACAGGTGGCATTAAGAAACCACATCGTTTTCGTCCAGTGCGTTGTGAAATTTTTTTTCTATAAAAAATAAATAGACAAATCTTATTTCTTTTTACGATCATGTAGGGCACTGTAGCATTACGTGAAATTCGTCGTTATCAAAAATCAACTGAATTACTTATTCGTAAATTACCATTTCAACGACTTGTTCGTGAAATTGCACAAGATTTCAAAACAGATTTACGTTTTCAATCAGCAGCTATTGGCGCCCTTCAAGAAGCAAGCGAAGCTTATTTAGTTTCACTTTTTGAAGACACAAATCTATGCGCTATTCACGCTAAACGGGTTACGGTAAGAAAAAAACAAATAGAAGTAAAAAAAAAAGATTAAATTACGAATCCTTTTCTTAAGATTATGCCTAAAGATATTCAATTGGCACGACGTATTCGTGGTGAACGTGCTTAAGTTTTCAAAAATAAACAAGAAGCAACCAAAAACAACAAATATTATTTGCAGACGAAAGACTGTTTATGTATATGTGCGTGTATTCTCCAGATTTCTTTTTCTTTGTCGTTGTTTTTTCATATACTATATGAGAATCAAATTTGATTCGAAAACAAAAATTAATAAAACTTCCCATCTTTGGTCAGAAGAACAAAATTTTAGGCATAATCAACAAATTTATTAATTAATACGATCCTGCACATCTGAATAAAATAGCAAATGATTTGAAAAAAAAAGATATTTCATCTATGACGGTATTCGCATTTTCCAATTTGATATAGATTAAAACAGCATGATAAAAAAAAACACTGCAAGAAAATATCATAGGCATAATATTATTCGAGAGTAAAACGAAAACGGGATGAAATTTGAATTTACTCGGGATCTTCCAAATAACAATTTACATTATTCTATTCAAATCTAACTGCATTGCCATTACCCTTATGGCCATAGTATCGGTTTTGAGAGAAAACTTGAAAGCCCTTTAGAATGTGATATTCAGGAATCTTATTTTGAAGATGCAGCTGCAGTTGAGAAAGAAAATTCATATCTACAGTCTTTATAAGAAAATAAGTGAGTTGGTATTAATTGTAGAAAATGATTTAGATCGTGACGTAATAGAGTAGATTACATGTGACTCAATCCCCAGCTTCACTGATTCAGGGCTGCACATCGACGATCAATCACAACTATATGAATGTCGGTAGCTTAAGAAGAAACAGTTCGAATGTCATGTTCTCGTCAGAACAAATGACTCGGATTAAACACTCGTGTCAATTCTATCCAATTTTCAAGTCCAAATCATTGGAACATTATAACCCAAATCGACTGTGGTCTGAGCTATGATTCAGGCTCCTCTAGTTCATCATATAAACACTTGAACATACATTTGCTTACATGTCAAATTTATACATTAATTGAAACTTGAGGGTGCGAAGCAGATCTCAAAATTCTTTAACAAAAAATGTCTGTCAGTTGTTAAACGACCATTGATAATATTGAATGGGGAAAATCAATAAAGCATTATTGTGTTATTGTGTTTGATGATTTTACTTTTATTTTAAATCGATGACATGAAAATATTCGTTCATTCTATTATCTTTCTGTATCTAAACTTTGTATGAGATAAAATTGATTTTCACGTTGAAGCCATTCTCGAAGTTACTTGATAATATAAATAGAATTTGATATTTAGAACATGTGAATACAAGAAACTTAATGAATTGTTAACTAAACACGTCCAAATATTTAGTTAAAAACAGCACTAACTACATTTTTCTAGTTAATGTTGGTTGTTTTGATCTAGTTACTTTGCGTGATAGTGAATAAACGTAACATGATCTCGATCCAATGACAGATGCATCCAAGAAGAATGTTCATTCATTGGCATTTTAGAGACTGTCGAGTCAAAACGATGAATTTTGCTTCTTACGAATACATTATATATGGAATGTCATTTGGCGTTTTTCTCGTCGAGATGTTAATAGGCCTCCTATTGCCAAATCGATTATTGGTAAACTTTATTGAAAAATCATTTAACATTATTCAATCCGATAAACAACAATTAATGATGAATTTTTATGGTATCGAAATTAGCTTTCTAGCTTCCCGACGTTTTCGTGTATCTCTCATTTTTCAATTGGTAGCTATCATATGGATCGTTTCACTAGTATTGATTGATGTATGTATCTTTCAAGTAATGCAATTATCTGCAGGTAGCTTCTGTCCACAACAGCGAAGCGATTGTTTTAATTTCAACAATATACAGTCAAATGAAAGGATTGATTGTGAGCCTGGTGAAAAATTAATGAATTTGACAACACCAAAAGCTGTCTGTTTCATCTGGGTTTACAAGGAGATTACTGCCATAGCCATGCTCAATCAAATCGGAATCGCCTCTTCTGTATTCTCTCTGATGTGCTATGGTTTCAAGTTATGTTGTTGTTTGTCACGTAAATGGTTAGGTTTGGTTGTGATTATTCTATTAGCTCTCGGTGGAATAACTATCATGCTTTTGACATTCACTGTAACAATTTATTTATCAATGACTGGGCTGTTTTTGGTGATAGGATTGTGTGCTATATGCATAAATGTTATTCAACTATTTCAATTTGCAAGTCATCATCAACGCAAAACGCAGACAACAAACAACTAGACAAATATGTAAATTAATATTAAATTAAATTAAAAATCAACGGTGACATAAATCGATGTATATTTAATTTTTTGAAAAGAATAAAAACTTAAATAATAACCGTATATCAGGTACTTAATAATGGAAATATGATGCTCTAAAGGATCCAGTAGAACAACTCAAAAGTGTAAGTTTTAAGAAAAGTAATCGAAAGTAGAAATAAGAAGATTCTATTTCATAGGATTATTTGCAGAACTTTCAAATTTTTTGAGTTTTTCTAAACACTTGAGATTCATCATGTACTCATTTGTTAATCTAAATTAACTATTTATTGAGTATTAATCTCAAGGAAGAATATCGAATTTTTGTATATTACTGAGGTTTGCATGCAAATAACAACGAAGAGAAAATGTATTTCAATTCGAAGATTGTTTTTGTTGTCAAGATATAGAATACTTTGTAAACGGATCAATTCAACCAGAATAAAATAAAATTTATTTCTGCACGAAAAAGTTCGATTCTTCTCTTCGATATTCATTTGTTTCCCCTGTGATGAATTGTGTGCTCTAAAGAGTTAATTTCGATATTGATACTAAGAGGCAGATGTGAAATAGAAGACGGTGAAAACCAACAAAAAAAATACAACTTTCTTTCTGATTCTGGTCGATGAGCTTCGCATTCTGAATCAGTTTAGAACAATCGTCTGTTGAGAGCCGTAATTATTTTTTGCAGACCTATCCCACTACGCATTTCATATGATTGAAGGTTGAGTGTGGCGGGAAAAAAAATGAGATGTTTCAATTTGTATAGTGCCGAAGATGGACGGGATCGATTTTTTCTCTATGCAATGATCATTCTTCCATTTATTGCATCGAGTTGCTATGTATTCGATGCTTGGTATCATTATATTTACCATCCAGAATCACGTAACTACGAAGGACTCTTGTCCACTATTGTTATTGTCTTCATCTATCTTCAATATTGTGCGCCGATCCGATCTCGATATGCACTAGGAATCTATCATATTCTATTATGGATAATCACAGAAATAGCTAATCTTGGCTATTTGATTTTCTATATTCAAGAACGTGACACATTTCGAAGTATTATCTATTTCTCGTTTCTCATTCTTCATTCGTATCTTACGGTTGGCCTTCTCTATTGTCGAGTTCTGAACGATTTCAAATCGAATATTATCGTTGAGAATAAACATTTATTTCATTTTATTTCTCGTTTGGAAGTTATTCTTACCATATACATACCGATCTATATGAAAATCGAATATACATCATTAACACGAAATACCATTGCTTATTTTCTTCTATTCGATTTTTTCTCAGATTCTTATCATCGTTTTCAAGGTGTATGGATTAAATCTGCACTGTATTTATTTGTGGCCACGGTTACGGCAGCAGTTGCAACTGAATGGTTCTATTTTAATAATAACGATCATATCTACGAAGCTGCTTCTCTGGTTGCCGAAGTGATTTCTGCTTTTCTTTGTAATACAATTATTATTCTACAATTTTTTCCGTTTCATTTTAAAACACAACATATTCAACATATCTTTCGAGAAGCAATAATTTCAATGAAAAATCAGCATAACAACAAAACACAAGAACCGGATGACTCCTCTAGCACTAATATGTCGATGATCTATGAAGAAAATCTTTATAGATACTAATACGAATTATTTGAATCGTGGCGAAAGAACAATAATCTTGATCCGAACAATCATATTATCATTTATTTTGAACATTATAATGTTGAAATATTAAAAGATTTTAGAATTATTTTAAACAAAGATAACTGAATACTATTTATTTATCAGTTTAAATCTCTCGTACGTATTAAAAATACGATGTTAGCGGTCAAATTTTTATTGTATGCGTGTTAAACGTTTTTCCATATCTTGCCTACTTTTTATATTGGAACATTTTTTATACGGTTACTTGCTGTCTATATGTTGATTAACAGAAGTGTAGATTTTATACGAGAAACACATCTATCTTTTCAGAATCAATTATTGTCATACAAGATTTTATTTTCTAGCCTTTTCCCTTTTAGTTTTCCATTAACATCATCAATATTTTATGTCAGAACTTTTCATTTCAAATCTAGAAATATTTCATAATATTCTCACTCATGAAAGATAATCACAAACAAAGTATTTCAGTGTTATTGAAATGGCGAAAAAAGATTTACCCAATCGTTTTCTTTTTGATAATGAGCCGAACTAAATCTTCTATCGAGATACTTTATCTTGTTCATAATTTCTCAATAGATTGAGAGCGGTTTTCTTATTTGGTACATCAGAGAAAACATAGTATCTTGACTCATTTTTCGTTTTATTTAAAAAACAAATTTTATTTAAAGAAGAATATGAGCTTCTATCATATATACACGAAAAGACAAAAGCAACTCGATTATTTCTTAAACAATCACAATGACGCTTACGGTGAGTTGATTAGGCATACAACATAAAAACTATATGGTCTCAATTTTTTGTTTTCAAAAGTCATTTGTCAATTGTTTGATGAGCTAATTTTAAACTATCGTTCCCAAACGCTGGTATTGTTCGTTCAACTCGAATAATTTTGACTTGTTTACTTTCATTAAGAACAGCATCCATTTCTTCATTTGTTTCTTCAACAACAATAAAATTTTCACTCATATGATAATTTGCTTTTCGTTTTTTATGTGCTGGTTCTCGTATATAATCAAGTGATGAAGATTCATCGGCTAATGTTTGTTTAAAATTATTATCGTGTGCTTCTTCGATCGATTTTTCTGAATTGAGTTTTTTATTCATATATTTCTCAACTGTATGTGAATATGTATAGCCTGGTGCAGCGGATTCCCGTCGAAACGATGATTGATATTCATTTTTCGATGGTAAATATGGACCATAATGATGATTATCAGTTTCATCGATTGAAAGAAGTACACGAGATTTAAATTTATCACTCACATAATTTGAAGGCGTAGATTCTTGTTGTTCAAATAAAGATTTTTGTGTTGCAAATGCTGATTGGTAGTTATTCGATGGTATAAATGAATTTTCTAATGATAATGATCTATCATCGATACCTGATTTATTAGTAGCAGGTGCCCAAATACCAAAAACAACGGCAAAAAATACAGCAAAAGCCTAAATTAAACATCAAAAAAAGCAGAAGAAATAAAATGAATTTCGCTTGATGAGAAAGTAAAACTTACCATTAAAACTGTACCGGATTGAGGTGTGACTTTGTTCATCATTGATCGAAGTAAATCTCGTTCTTTTGCCAGTTTTCTAAATCAATCGAAAAGTTAGTTGACCAAAAGATGATGGACATAAAAAGAGATGACCTCTATGAACTACAATCGAAAAACGATCTCCAGGTTTTAGTATAGATATAAATAAGTGGGCTTCTACTACAGGTCTCGTGTTAATATTAATTCTTTTTCATTGGCATGGGTGTGCAGGCTTTCTTTGTTTATAGTCTCAATTTTTAATTATCTACTTCATTTTGACACTTCAATTTTATTCATTGAGAAAATTAGTTCATCTTACTTTTGATTTTTTTCAATAGTTGCCATTCGTTCTTTGAGCGCATTATTTTCATCAACATATTTCGCAATTTCTTTTTCTAGTGCGTCAACGTATTCTTTTTTCTTTCGACGACTTTCTTGCGCTGAAATCTAAAATAAATCGGTATACGAAAATGAATTGTCTTTATTTTATTTTTTCATAAATTACTTTATTTTTTATTTTTCGGCGGATCTTTTTCAACAGTTTTTCTTCAGTTTTATTTAATGGTAGTTTATTTGGTACTTGATAACCTTCTTGTTTAATTAATTTCACTTCTTCATTTGTTAAAACCAATGGACCTTTGCCGGGTAAATTCTAAAGTAGGAGGCAAAGAAGGAATTCAAACGTGACAGTTACTTTTAGTCAGCTTACATCAAAATTTGTTAACAATGTTGAATAGACATTGTCTGGAGAAATTTCTGGTGAATCTGATCGTGTTTCATCGTTTGATTCACTTAATGTTGACGGTGTTAACGGTAGAGTATCTTCCGTTTGATAATCATTAGTGGTTGATATGGGTGTTTCAAAGTGAAAATTGTAAGATTCAGCTGTTGTTGTCGTCAATGGTAAAGTTTCTACTTGTAATGAATGACCGATTTCATTTCCATTTGTTGTTCGAATAAGAATTATAGAATTTTTAGAAAATTGATGCATATTAGCTGTTGTAATAGTAATGGGTCGTGTAGTTGACACTGATTCCATGGGATCAGTTCCGATTTCGCGAGTCGTTGGTTCAGCTTCCAATGGTGTTAATGGAAGATCCATCGATTGTTCTTTCAGTATTGATGCATCATTTGATAAGAAATCATTCAAGAATGCTTCGAAAGCAATAGGATCAAAATCACATTCTAGTTATTTCAAAACAAAATAAAAATAGGCAAATCATATCGAATATTAACTAACCTGCGCTATCCAATGTATTTGATACTGAACTTATTGATGCATAATCATTATTAAAATCGCAGAGCATAACTTCATTCGTAAAAAGTAATGAATCTGAGCTTGGCGACGCTTGTCCGTCACCCAACAGCATTTCATACGGATCATAGACAGTTTCCATCATCATTGTAATAGATGTGAAAGTGTATAAGCCTTAAAGTGAAAGTGAAAATGTGATTCACTTTGATTAATATATGTATATATATGAATTTATAGATAAAGATAAAGAATTTTCCATTTATCTTTTTTCTTCCTTCATAAATATCATTGAGTGAAATTGCTTCAGTATTTTTATTACAATTATATCTATTCATTTTCTTTTAATCAAAACAGTTATAGATTTATTTGATGGTTTTTTTAACGGTATCCTTTGGTTTTCTTTATAAGATGCAAAACTTACCTTATATATGATTAAGGAAAAAACAGCAGCAACTACTGAGCAGAAGTAACTAAATGTGGTCGTTGTCAAACTATAGTGACGTGGCTTGCCTATGATGCGAAAGATTTTATTTCTTTTTTGCCACGTCGGCAACTATGTTTTGTATGTAATGTGATTCAGCGCCGTTCTGTTTTCTATTGCCTTTTGTATGATGCAAAGTAAGCTGTATGACTCAAGAGAAATTTCATCATCAATACTCAAGACGGCACTTTACTATAAAGCGATCATAGTTGTCATCGAAACAATGCTTTTTACATGATTATATGTAGTTATGGTCTTTAATTTCGCCAATGATATTTTCTCTTTAAAAATATCCGATAAAAAATATAACTCGACTATTTTACAAAACAATATTAGTCATCGTTGAAAAAAAATAATAAGATTATCAATTGAATACAAAAAATAGAAGATAAAATGTCCTAGATTGTTATCATTTGTCATGTGATGAAATATTCAACAACAACAGCGGCATATTTAGATTTTACTTGGAAAAAAAGATACGTTAAAATTAAAGCAATCAAAATTTTAATCATCGAACTATCTCATGAGAAATGATAACTGTTTCCATAGAGACATTATTTTATTCCCTAAAATACATGAATTGTTGTTTTTAGAATCCTTTTAAAAATACTTTATTCGAGAAGAAGAAAAAACGAACTTTCATTGTAAAATAGGTCGTATATTTACATAGGATGATGAAGATTTCTGACGAGGTTCATATTGATGACAGTCGGCTTTCATTGTCTGCATCCAATCACATTGTTCGGTTTCATTGACGTTCAATGTACAAAATTCGGTTGTACATAAATCACACTTAAAATCTTGTTTGAATGATACACTATATCGTATAATAGTTTCACACATAGTACCACTCAAAACACAACATCGACATTCACATATACCAGCATTAATAGGACTATTGTCAACAACGACTGTTGGTAGTTCATTTGTATTAATTTCACGGCTTAGAAATATATGAGCCCAATATGAAACAATAAGTAAAAAAAGTAATGCAATACAAAATGATCTCATAGTCGACTGTATCTTGGTTAATATGAAATATACTAATGGCTTGGTGCTATAGCTGACTGACAGAGAATAGGCATGATCATCGAAGATAATTGATATGCAAAACGCCGCACAAACAAAAAACCAGCCATATGGACATATATTACACACCGTTGCTTCTCTTTTTGTTGTTGTCTCTGTTGCCTTGTTATAGCCTTTAATAGTACATAATATAGCACTTAATCGTGATTCAATTATAGAATATCTGTTATTTATAAATAAAGTAAAAAAAGCGATTGAACCTAAGAACTCAGAAATTATTTTATTTTATTTTATAATCTTTTTTTTACTCGTGAATAACATAGCTAAATATTGCGCGTTCTACTGAAATTTCATCTTTAGCTATTGCATATATAAGTGCGTTGTTCAAAAGTTTTTTTTTCGATTTGATGTCAATGATTTAGACTTTCTCTTCTTTGACATACGATTCACTCTATTGATCATAAATTTTTCTAGTGTTCAAGTACAATAACTTCATTAGTGCAAGATACTTCATATTCAAGGTATTGATTTTTTACGATAGTGATATTTTACTTAGGAAGAAAAACAATACCCTCATGATGATTATGAAACAAATTGTTTTTACAGCTCATATAAAAATGCTTTTTCTCTTTTGTACTGAGGACAATTACGTAAACAATTTTACACAGATTTTTATTTGCATGACAAACAAGACATCTTGAATTGACTGCCAACAATTGAAAGACCCAGCTGCTTGTCATTTTGTTTATCAAATGGTATTTTTCTTCTTGATGATGATTTATACTTCTTTCCGTTTGGACTCTTAGAAAGTGACGTCCGATTTTCATTACTTCTTCTTCTTCTTCAATCGTCATCGTTGTGATCGATGAGAAGAATATGAAGATATGTCAAAAATAAGAATCTCTCCTAAATTTGACTCTGATAATCTCTAAAATACGAGATTGATTCTTTTCTAACGACCATACAGGTTTACTATCCGATCAACTTGACGTTTTTAGTGTTTTGACTGTTACACAGATGTTTGTACCGAGTTGTTTCTTATGCCGTAATAAAAACAGAAAGCCAATAACATGTCACTTTAGGTATTCGAGCTATTTGAAAACTTATCTAAGCATGTCCCATAATAATACCCAAAAAAAAAACAGTTATTGAACACCATTCGCTAAAAATGTTTAGTAGTAAATTTATCTTCGATTGAGTTTTCCATATTTTCTATCGACTTCTTTATCTTTTTGCTCTTGAATATTATGCATTCATTAGAATTTAGATCTCAAAAGAAATTAGAATATAATACTAGTTAGACTTTCATATAATCTTCACTCGAGCCAATGATCGTAGACATATGATTATAAATTGTTATTTTATGGCATATCGAGTACCCTTCTAATGGAAAATTAGTCGATCCATGACAAATATATGACATCGATATATCAAACGTACACTACTCAGTTACAATTAATAATGAACTTCAATCATATACGTGTACTTAGCATGGCATTTTATATCAATGTGTTTGACGAATATCTTGTTTTTTGGAAGAACAATTTTTTTTTTGAATATTCTCGTGTTCCCTTGAGGGATGTCGGATGTTGAGATTTATTGTTTCTGTTTTTTTGTTATGAAAAAACTGTCAATATAGTACTAGCCAAGATGAAGTCCTTATTTCTCTGCGATGAAAATTCTCATGGGTGAAGGACATCAGAAAAGCACCCGAGATTGTTTACCCGAAGGCTGTTAATGTATTGACTGAGAACGAGAAGATATTACCTTGAATGTAGTTAATTTTCTTTCTATAAAAATAGCTTGGAATCGCATAATTTCAAGATTAACTTCATACAACATCGATATCTAGTGGTTTTCAATGATATATTTTATCAAATGAATAAAAAATAATCTTGACTTTTGCATCGGTACCTTCGCATTCCTATGAATTAGTACTTACAGAGTTAATCTTAGCGGTCGAATGTTTCGAGTCATTAATCTTAGATAGAAAATATTATCAATTAAATCCTTGAATACGACGTGTAATTACCCTCTAAGGCAACCTACAATTATATAAAAATAGGAACGTCAAATACATTAATTCTAGCAAATATTATTTTCTTTTTCGACTCTTGTATGAAGCATAAAATTACTATTAACATAAATAAGTTCCCCTAAAAAATATATGCCACGAGTCATATCATTCAAGAGTTGCTACAGAAAATCAATAGACCGTATTTCCGGAATCCGGATATACATCTGAACTGTTCCTGGTGAGCGAATGGTTAAAAAATAACTAATATAATCATGTCTCTTAGAAAAACTATTAATTATAAGCAAAACTTCAAACGATGGCTTGTTTTTAAAGAATAAAATATGAGATATCAATGAGTCTCACGTTAGTTTTAACTTTAATTCAAAAGATAAATAGAGGAAAAAGTGTATTAATTATTTAAAGTAGAAACCTTTATATTGGTGAGGTCGAATTTCCGTTTGTAATTGCTATAGAAATAACAAGAATGTTTGAGTTGAGTCACGCCTAACTCGAAGTATTTTTATCTGACAACTTCAAAAAACTCATTTCGTTGATGTTTCCTGCCCTGAGATTGAATCTTATAGATTGACGTTATAAAAATCTTCAACTGCACTAATAGATTGATCTGGTTCTATTGAAAATTTTACAATATGAATTTGATGTTTTTTTTTCGTGATGAATCTCATTCATTTACATTTATTTTTGTTTTGTTGTCTTTGATGAATTATTTGCTGTTCTGATTATTTAATTCAAATTTATTCAAATATTCATCTTCGTTGCCTTTTTGATGTTTTATTCTACATTTTTTTGTCGTCTTGTTGAGCATTTATCTTGTCACATATAATAACAAGCATACTTTTTCTCTTCATAATTGAACTTTAAATTATTCCATATGACAACAATCATGTAAAGCAACAAAAAAAAACACATCAATAGTTGTTATAAAAAAAAAAGAGACGTACATAGTTTTACAAATTCACACAACAACAGCGTCCTCTAGAGAAAAATTTTAATATTACCGTATGGATAGAAATACGAACCATTGAAAATAAAAACAGCCTAACGAATAATATTTCATTCATTATTACAAAATTATATTTTCCTTTTTAAAAATACAAATTTACATTCTAGGATGCAAAACAAAACGATTCCGATCAATTTTAAGTTATTCTTTCGGCGATACGAAAGAAACATCTAAGAATTGTAAATTATTATGGACGATTTCATCAATTCAATGATTGTTATTGAATAGATTAATGCGTTATTCAAGATAAACTATTTTCAGCATGAGTAATGGTAATAATATGTATCCTATTTTCATTAAGTTTCTTTTTCTCAATACCAGATGAAAATGGGTTTTTGTCGTACACAATCAAGCAAATAAAAAAGGAAACGCTATTGACAACATAGTTTACTCTTCATACTTGAGTATAGGTCCTGATAAACGAATATGTGCGCGTGTTGACATTAACCCTAATTGCTTTAGCTTGTGTCTTGGTTGCGATTAAAAGCACACAGCAGTTGCATTTTCACTATTATTCGGCTGCTTTTGTCTTTTCAATGAATCTTCGAGTAGCAATGCTGCCTGCAGCGAATTTCTAGGAAAGAAGTAAACAACAACAAAGAGAAGGATTTCCATTATTATATATATATAACTATTTATCAGATTTTTGTTTCTACTTTTCAAACTATAACACTTTTTTCTCAAGCTTGTTAATCCTTCTTACGGATCCAATATTTTCGATCAAAGTATGCATACATTTAAAGATCGGCTTGATGGCGCAAATATTGTTGCCGATCAACACACTTAGAGACGGCCGAACGAACGAGCATACATATATAGTGAATGTCTCAAACTATCAGCTTCTGTTATTATATTCGATGGAAATCTAAACTTGAAAATACTTTTAGCGACATATTAGCAAAGAGAGAGAGAGAGAGAGAGAGAGAGAATCGTCAGACAGTTTTTTCTATCTCAAGCAGAACGAATGAATGCACGCCCGTTATAATTCTCTTTTGCTCAATTATGAGCAGCACGACGCGCAGATGCCTGTGTGTAGACTAAAGAAAATGGGAAAGCGACAGAAGAAAAAGGAGAACAAGAAAGAGAGACCTCTTCTTTTGCCTAACACTAATTGTTAATGTAGAAGGCAGACGGCACAACTAGAACATCAGAAACAGAAAAGAGAAACGAAGAAAAAAGAAGAAAAAAGAAGAAAGAGAAAGACGGAGACCAGAAGAAAATGCGCTAGGTTTCCCATAGGCAAGCGAACAAGGAAAAAATCTCGACGAATACGAGTAACAGAATGGTAGCATCCATCGTGTACTTGTGTTGTTTGGCCGATTAACTTTGGTGTGCATAGGCGCGAGATGGAGAAAGAGACAAGGAGAGCAAGCGAACATATGGAGAAGAAAAGTTATGCTTATTCTGTAACTACTCTGTAGTAGCGTTCCTCGTCATAATCAATTCTGATCTGATATAGGCGACGACGATAGAAGGAATCTCATTCTTCGTATGCGTTCGGCGCGTGTATATTCGTTGTCCATACGCAATTTGTACCTTTCCGTATCGTTCTCGGTTTTTTCCCTTCTCGCTCTTTTTACATCTGTACGTTGTGCTAGAAAAGAAAATACATCCCGCTCCTATTGTGTCTATTTCCTATACACCAGGATATTTTTCTCTTTTCTCTCTCTCTCTCTCTATCTTACACTATTCTGGCGAGTTCGATATATATTAATAGTGATGCATACAGATCAACTTGTTTTCTTGATTGAATAAATGAATGGCAATGAGTAGTCTTACAAACAATGTCATAGAAAGGTATAACAGGAAAAAAACACGAAGACAAAGAAAATATGTGTTAGTAGTTGCACTTGTATAAATTAAATCGATTCGAGCATGAGTAAGATGTAAAATGACATATACTCGATCATTTCTTCTCTCATCGGTTATCGTATTTCTTTTTCTTTAATGACATATAATTTGGGTTAGTAGGGGAAAAAAAAGTCGCTTACTTGTAATATATGTCAATTTTTAACTATATTTCGGTTTTATCAGAAAGATCAAACGAGCTAGCAACAGAAAAAGAAAAAATCTAATTACTGTCAGGAATTTAAAAATTTTGCAATAGAAAATCTTTACTCGATTTTTCTGTTTTTCTTTTTACAGTTCGAATACAATTGCACATGATTTGCAAATAATGGCATCAACAGAATCAACGAATTCTCATGTTCGATGTGCTCCATCTTTACCAAGTAATCGTTTAACCATTGCAGACTTATTTGATACACATGCAGGTCTTGGTAAACCAAAGCTTGATCGTCTACGTGAACATCTTCTCGCTGAGGGACGCCTTCAAGAAGATGCTGCTCTATTGATAATTGAACGTGGTGAAGCTTTACTACGTGCAGAGAATAATTTAATCGATTTAGAAGCCCCAATAACTGGTAAAATATAATGAATTGATTGACTTTTTCAGACGAACAATTTCCTTTTTTAGTTTGTGGTGATATTCATGGACAGTTTTATGATCTTATGAAATTAATTGAAGTTGGTGGTACGTAATATCGCTAGGGAAAAAGAGAATTTTTTTTTATCACGCGTTTCCTTTTGTTTTGTTTTTCGTTGAAAAAAGAAAACAGAATACCATTGTATACATGCATCGAGTTGAGTCAATATAGAAAAACGCAATGAAAATTATTATAATAGAAAAGAAAGAAGAAGGTTGAGAATGGTTCCATTATTCTTTCCGGAAAATTGACGAGAAAAAACATTTTTTTTTGAAAGAAAAGAATGCTTTTCTTTGAAGGTCCACCAGCATCAACACGTTATTTATTTATGGGTGATTATGTTGATCGTGGTTATTTTTCTATTGAATGTGTTTTATACCTATGGGCACTTAAAATTCATTATCCGGCAACATTTTTTCTTCTTCGTGGTAATCATGAATGTAGACATTTAACTGAATATTTTACATTTAAAACTGAATGTAAGTCGCTCTCGTATAACATAAATATTTAAATAAATTCCTAATGAACTATGTTCGTTTAGGTAAAATTAAGTATACTGAACGTGTTTATGATGCTTGTATGAAAGCATTTGATTGCTTACCATTAGCGGCTCTTATTGATAAACAATTTTTTTGTGTTCATGGTAAGTTTAAGAAGAGATTTTTTTTGTTTTGTTTCTTCGATATTATCTGAAAAAAAAACATTGCCGTTTGAATACTCTATAAGTTATATTTAGTCAACTAGAGATATGTTTACATGAAATCTTGTCGACCGCTCTTGAATATAATTAGATCTGTAAAAAGATCAGATTTTTGTGGCTTTCTTCTCGTTCGTTATAATGAAAAGGCTGATTTAGTTACTCTAAGATGAATAACATGTGTATAGATGTGACAGGCTTTTAAACAAGTATACAACTGTGAAAAGACCGACAGAATCTTCGAAAGATTGCCTTGTTCTTTTTTTGTTGTTGTGCTAATCAATGCGTGAAAGAATAAACGTTAAAATAAATGGAGTTTAGATAGAGAAAGAAAGTTGAGCAAAAATCGAATTTTCATTCCAGACTTCGTCTTATCAGAAGAACAAAAGAAGTTCATTTGTCGTCAGAATTAACGAAATTAAGATTAATGCATGGAAGAATAGCTGAAGGCCGGATCTCTTATAAACGGCATGATGTTTTATTTAGCTTATCGTTTCCTTTCTTCGAAAAATTTTCAATGGTTTCCATTGCATTCTTTTCAAAGAATAAGTTGTTCTCATCAAAAAAAATCTCGACTGAGTTTCATTATTAGCAATCATTTTCTTTTGTTTTTGATTAGATGATCTTGTCCAGCTGCCGCATCCTTTTTTCATTTAAAAAAGGAAAAAAAGTACTCCTAGAAATAGATGACAACTTTTTTTCTTTTTTAGAATCCTCCCAGATCTTAGACTTGTCTGTGTTTGTATTCACATGAAAATAGAATGTATTTAAGGAAAAGAAGGTCTTTGTCAGGCATCGTGATCTGACATGCGTTTTCGCACACAACTGTGATTATATTAATAGCATTCGGGTCTTCAGAGAATGTCGACTTGCCAAATAAATTATTTAATGAATACATTTTGAAAATGCCTTCAGAAAGGATCATTTTTCTTCTGTTGTAATCAAGTCAAATATAATTCTTGATAACATTCCTACGGTTCTCGTTTCGACACAAGTAATAATCTACGCGGATTACGAAAAAAAAAATACTTTTTTTTGGAGATTACCTAGGGAAATATGGATGGCGGCAGTAAATTGAATTCTAAAAATATCATCATGAATTGTCTGTAGATTACTGCTCAACTAATAAACCACACTGTTTGAAGGGGGCGGAGAAATCCTCTTCTCCGCCCATTTCCTTTCATGGGATTTGAAAGTGCCCGGTCGAATGGAGATTTTCCTTTTTTTTTTGAGAAAAGGGGTTTAACCTTCATATCTTCAATTATCCAGATGAATAATTTCATATGACCTGCATCTATTGCAACGAACAACAACAACAACAACTAATGATTTATTTTTTCTTTATTTTTAAGGTGGTCTTTCACCAGAAATTCATACCTTAGATGATATAAAAAAATTAGATCGTTTTAAAGAACCCCCACCTTACGGTGCCATGTGTGATCTATTATGGAGTGATCCAGTTGAAGATTATGGTCACGAAAAATCTTATGATGAAAAATATTTATTTAATGCAACACGTGGCTGCTCATATTTTTATACATTTAAAGCTGTTAATGATTTTCTTGCGCGAAATTCTTTATTAACTGTTATACGTGCACATGAAGCACAAGATGTTGGCTATCGTATGTATCGAAAATGTCCACAAAGTGGTTTTCCATCGTTAATGACAATATTTTCTGCACCGAATTATCTTGATGTCTATCAAAATAAAGCAGCTATACTTAAGTATGATACAAATATAGTTAATATAAGACAATTTAATTCTTCACCACATCCATATTGGTTACCAAATTTTATGAATGTTTTTACATGGTCTTTACCATTTGTGGGTGAAAAAGTTACAGAGATGTTAATTAATATCTTAAATATATGTAGTGAAGAAGAACTTATAACAGGTTTATCGTCTGATCAACAAAGTGATAATGAAAATCAATTTCGTCGCGAGGCTATACGTTCAAAAATACGTGCCGTTGGAAAAATGGCTAAAGTTTACGCATCATTACGTGAAGCAAGTGAGAATGTTATTAATTTAAAAGGTCTTGCGCCTGTATCACCGTCATCGTCATCGTCATCTGCAAGTCTCAGTGAAATTGGTGACGACGAAAGCGATTCAACAGAACATCGAAAAGCGCCAACTGATTTTTCATTTTCAACAGCTAAAACTTATGATCAAATAAATGAGCGTATGCCACCATGGTCTGATGCTGAACGACAACAACGTCTAGCAAATAAAAATCAACCAACAACAATAAACGAAGATGATGGTGATGATGATGATGATTCAAATATACACAGCGTTGATAGTGAAGAAGAACAATCACTAGACTCAAAAACCGAAAGAGAATCAATGACACATACACCTTTGCTTGTTATACAAAAAGATGATGAAAAATTTGTCGATGGAACTGACGAGTAGGTTATACATCGACGAAAATTTTTATTTTTGACACTTTAAAATTTTTCTATTCAAGTACTCCATTGACTACAGTATCATCTCAACCTCCTTCTTCATCATCGAATTCAATAATCGAAACAAAATCTGATTCATCTTCGACCACTGTCAAATCTATTCCCGGTGATAATCATGATGATATTGAACATATTGAACTAAAATTTAATAATAAAACTTCTGATGAACAATCAATAGCAATTAGTCAAAAGTCACCTATAAGTAATAGACATTCTCTTAATAACAATCCTCACTCAACATCAAGCGGTGGTTTTTCATTAAAAAATCCTGTGAGCTCATTTCGTTCGTGGGTATCGAATAAAAAATCTTCAAAAGAAGATTCATTATCAAGTGAACAATCTTCAAGTTCAACGTATAAAAAAATTGATACATCACCAACACCACGTAAATCTTCTTTTGGATCGGAAGCAACGAAACGAAATCGAACCAATTCAGCTTCGGCTACAACAACAAATAATCATGATCAAGACATTCAAATTAATGCAACATCTCCAAATAATTCCCAGCGTGTTAAAAAGAAAGCATCCTTTTCATTACGTAGTAGTAATCCAATATCATTACTTAAACGTTCACCTGAGACACCGAATAATACGAATGAAAATGAATCCAATGAACAGATAGGAACAGGAGGAAGTGGTCCTTTCGGTTATTTAAAAAATCTTGTACGAGGTGAAAAGCAGTAGTTATTTATTTAATTCAATTTTGTTCGTTGTTCTTTTCTTTTTTTTGTATATAAATAAAAATGAACACAAAAAACAATTACCACGAAAAAAAACTTCTTCTTATGATGAATATAGCAACTGTTTGAAAATCGATCTTTATTTATTATTCATTTAACCTTTGCCACGATTAATCATTAACCTTTGAATCAAAATATCACTTGCGACTAGATTGTCATATCGTTTTTTTTCTTTTATTTATTCTTTCAGATGTCCAAAAATAAAACTGAAGAAAAATCTTCTGCAACAAATCAAGATGATGATGATGATGATGAAATGGATAGATTAGCACGACAAATGCTTATTGAAGAAGCTAAAAGAAATAAAATTCGTGCTGAAACACAAGGGGCATTGGGATGGCAAAAACCAACTATGGTTACAAATAGAAAATTTCTACGAAATACACTTATTTCAAATGCTGTACATAATATTAATAAAAATGAACAAGAACGACAACAACGAATAAAAAGTATTATGAATAGAAAACAAGATGATTATGAGCATCAAAGAAAACGATCACGCACACCACCACATTCATCAAGAAGAAAACACGACAAAGACGATACTACTTGTGATTTATCGTCAAAAAGAATAAAAAAAGAAAAATAATGTTTTCTGTTTTTTTTGCCTATGATGAATATATGTAAACTAGAAAACATTAACTTATGTTTTATTCATTTTTATTTTTACTGTTGGGAAATATTTTAAAAAAAGTCGTTACGTATTCCTCATATCAATAGAAAAATTCGAAATTTAACAATATCCGGTTTCGTTTGAATAGATATTCGAATTCTTGTAGCATCCTCAATAGAATACTATGTAGCATCTATGAATCAGAAATTCTTGAAATCGGAAGCACACACCCGGGGGATGTTTCCTCGTTAGCGTTGTTTGTTTATTTTTGGAAACCACGCATATACCCGAGAGAGTAGTACCGATGATTTGTGACAATCATAATTATTTATAGGCACCAATTTTAATGCGAAAATTCTTTGTTGATTTTAATCCCTTCGGTTATAAAATTTCGAAAATAGATTTTCAAGTGATTATTACACAGAACTTGTGTGTATTTTCTTTTAATACATCACTCTGGTAAGATGCATCTAATCTGTATTTAAAGGGCTTTTAAGATTTTATGAAATGAAGAAAACAAAAATTCGAATAAATCAGCATTTATGTGATGAAATATAAAATCTATTAATAGTTCATTTTAATTTTTGCTTTCATTTGTGTACTTTCAACAAAATCGATTAATTTAACAATATTTTCATAGTATCTTTCTTTAGCTAATTGTTTTCCAGTACGTTTTTGAGTAATATTAACATTAATAAATGTATAGCCATTATCAACAAGCCATTTTAATCGTTGATAATTTCCGTTACTAATCAAACGTATTATATAGGCATCAATTTCAGCTTTAGCTTTAACACGATTTGTTAGTACACAGTATTCTCGTAAACTTAATTTTCTATAATCAGGATGTCGAACGGTTAAATCAACATTTTTATCAAGTAATAAACGTAAAAGACCATTTTTCGATTGATAATGTAATGCAGTAACTAATGCATTATCATATTGACCTTTTATACTTGGATCAGCATGACGAAATAGTAAAAATTTTGCGGCTTCACTTTGATTATATTTTATAGATGTTAATAAAGCTGTTGTTGAATATCCATTTTCTTGTTCTAATTGAGTGTTTATATCAATTTTCCAACGTGTTAAAAAATGATCAAGTAATCTTACTGAACCAAGTTGTGCAGCATAGAATAAACCTCTTTTTGCAAAATCATTTTCTCGTTTTTGATTATTTAATCGACGAAGAAATGTTTCACAACGGCGATTATCGTTCAGTTTGAGAATACGAAAAAAACGTTGTTCATATGGAGGAAGATTAGCTTGACGTTGAATTAGATCAGCAAGATTATCATATTGTAATTCATAAGCATATTCGTAAGCTGTTAACTTTTTTTGAACAAGTTGACCTTCTGGAGAGTCAGCTGACGCTATCATGATCTGATAAGAAAAACAAAAATTTTTTTTTCGATTCATTTTGCTTAGAAGTCAATAAAAAAACCTTGATGATAAGTATTTTGTTACTGTTACTGTTGTAATCAACCAACAAAAAATTGAAATCAACAAGATCTATCCTTTTTTTCTTAATTAAATATCTTTTTATACTTTAATTAGAGTTAAACAAGTTGACGTATAATCATCATCTTAATGTCCTATTTATCCTTGGCAACTGTTTTTTCGTTTCTATATGAATTTTTAATTATTGTTTACTAAGTAAACATTTTGTACTAATAAATCGACAGCAAAAAAACAACATTCGTTTGTTTTTTACTCATTTAAAATTCTAAAAAATATCAACTTACCGAATACTTTCTATCCAATGGTATTTCCATATCTAACAATGTTTTAACAAACGCCACATCGTTATGTTCAATAGCATAAAATAGAAGTGGTTTACTAACTTCATCACTTAATTCATATCGAATAACATCTATTTTAGTTACAACATTTTCAAATCGTTTTATATTACCACCTTCAACCAATCGAACACATTCGACATATAATGTGGCATCATCGGGTGCTTCATACGCAGATTTGTCATAATCATTTGCATCATCCATTTTCAACCGAAACAAAGTCAAAATACAACAACAAAATTCTATGATCCTTTTCCTCTCTTGTTCTCGATTTCGTTGATTTGGTCTTCTAAGCAACGTTTCTTTTTCTCTACTCGTTCTTCCTGAAAAAAAAAGAGACACAAGATATGTTATGTAAATAAGAAAAAATTATTTATTTATTTTTGTAGATGTTAATGATGAAATGTATCGTTCTAATATGTGGGCCACCAGCATGTCTTAAATCAACACTTATTAAAATACTTCAATTGATCTTTAGTCATCATCAAATTTTAAATCTCAAATTTCTTTGTATAAAAAAAGTTCAAGAAATTTTATTTAAGAACAAAAACGAAAATAAGCGTCTCTACAATTTTCTTTCGTTTGATGATCTATTTCTTGGCTATGAAAATGATATCATAGAAAATGAATCCAATTGGAAATTATATCGTTTATTAATTGCAAATGAAATTGAAAATTATATTTTATCAAATGTGCAAGAAAAGAATTCTTCTATAAATTTAAAATACTCTTCACAAATACTTGATCGTCTTTATCAATCATTGAAACATTTAACGAATGATAGTATTCTTATTATTGAAGATAATTTTTATTATGCAAGTATGCGCCATCGTTATCGACAAATAGCTCAACGAGTAAAAATAGGTTTTGCATCAATACATCTTCATTCAAATTTAACTATTGCTCTTGAACGAAATACGAAGCGTCACATATCTAAACGTGTTTCAAATGTTTCCATAGAAAATATCTTTGCAAAATATGATTTATCAACTGATGATCTTATGATTGATACAACAAATCGAGGTTTAACAAGTGAACATTTACATCGAGTTTTGCAACGTATTCAACAAGCTTGCAATGAACCAGAACAACAATTAGTCAATATAATTGACGATGAACAACGTCGTAGAGCAACAGAAATTAATCAACAAAATATGATTTATCAAATAGATCAAAAACTACGAAAATTTATTTCAAAACATTTAAATAATGAATTTTTACAGAATGAAAAATTTAAAATAGCAAATGAAAAAAAACTTTATGCCGAAATGATTAATAATAAACGACAAACATTTTTAGAATTAATAAAACAAAGATTTATTTTCATTCATGATAATCATGATGATATAGAAAATCGATTTGAACAATTTTTAAACGAAAATAATTAGTTGTATCTTGTATGGGTCTATTTTTTAATTAAATTATGAGCAATTAATTCACATATTTGAAGTGATGTTCTGTAGTTTGGTTGTCTTCGTTCATCATACTCATACGAACCATTGATTCTAATCGATTGTTTCTAAATAGATAGATCATTAAATTATACTGCAAAAACTTACGTAGAAATGTCATTGCATAAGAATGATCTTTCAAAGTTTAAATTATATTTTCATAATTTCATATACAATTAACATATCGATAATACAGTATGTTGCATGTTGATTTTTCTAAAGCTAATCGTATTCAATTAAGTTAGAAAGAAATCTTTGCATGACTCCTTTCAATCTATTTGTTTGACAAATCCCACAGTCTCGTTTATTCATATAAATCAATTAACTTTTTTTTGTATTCTTTTTTTAATAATTATTTACAATTTTATCAAGATATTATTGCCAGAGGCAAATAATCTGTCCCATGTTTAGTAATTTCATATTTGCCAGATAGACATACAGTTTTGCACAATTGATTCGTGTTGTGTGTCTTGTGAAATTTTTCGTAACTCTTCTTTTAGAGCGTAATAACATACAAAAATATCAATATTATTCGACAAACACATATCAGTATTTCGTAGGAATTGTTCGATATAATCATCATGAGCTTTAAACAGATTCAGTTGAATAAGATAAGAACATTTAATAATTGATAAATCTTGATTGCCGATCTTCTTTCATTTTCTAGATAATTTATTTCTCTCTGGTTTATCATTACTTACAGCTAAATCTTTCATACTCAAATGGATTTTCGTCATATGGTGATATACTTTGAATACATTGAATAATCCACCGGGAAAATTGTTTGTAATATTAAAATAATAATGCATTATATATGCATACGAATAAGTATGAAAGTAACTGTATCCTCTTTTTTTGGAAATAATCAATACAAGAAATTATTTGGTTATCTGTAAAATCTTTGAATGTATGCTGAATATATTTATCTGAAGGTAAATTCAACAGATCAAGAGAATGCTTAACGACATGAATATTAAATGTGAAGTTATTTAATTGTGACATATAATTAGTAATATTTTCTTTTAAATCATTTCCATCGATAAATTCTTTATAACTATCGATTTCAAATTGTAGATAAAGTTTTTCTAACGAGGGAACATTCCCAAGTGATTAGCACCATTTGGTCACATATTTTGCTCATAGGTAGGATCCAATGAGACGAAAAAAAGCCTAAAAGATTTCATGCCCTTAGGCCTTTCCTTCGAAGTTACGACCGTTTTAGTGAATTTTCGACCTTAACCAAGCGATTTCTAGAAAAATTGAATAAAGGAATTCTGATCTGAAATTTTGTCTAACAATAGATCTCATTGATGTTAGAAAATTGTAAAACATTTTCAGTTAAAACTGATGCTTTCTTTTAGAGATATTGCCGATTGAAGAAAACAGCCATGCTCAGGACGCACAATTCGATAGGTTTCTTTAGGAACCTCGTTGGAATCCAGCTCCTGAAATTCCTATATAATTTGGTTGTTGGATTTGGTCGGATGTTTACCGGATTCTAACGCTAGGGATCCGTCAGTAGTTCCTCAACCCGGAATCCCGTGTAACTTTGTCGGCTCGGCGGATTATATAAGATCCGATCGGATTCATTCATTTGGGTGGTCCGAAAAATGATATTAAAATTGGCTTTTCTTCAATCTGCAATATCTCTAAAAGAAAGCATCAGTTTTAACTGAAAGTTTTACAATTTTCTAACACCAATGAGACCTATTGTTAGACAAAATTTCAGCTCAGAATTCCTTTATTCAATTTTTCTAGAAATCCCTTGGGCAAGGTCGAAAATTCGCTAAAGCAGCCATAACTTCGAAGGAAAGGCCTAAGAGCAGGAAATATTTTAGCCTTTTCCTAGTCTCATTGGATCCTATCTATGAGCAAAATATGAGACCAAATGGTGCGAATCACTTGGGAATGTTCCCTCGTTAGGAACCATGTTAATGATTTTCAATATCGGATTCTACTCAAAATATCCGTTACAAAATCGACTCTCTTTAAAGTTGTCTGTTGTTCAAAAATTGTTTTAATTTCTTTAACCGTAAGGTTCCGTTTCCAAATACATATTTCAGCTAGACGAGTGTCCCTAACGGATGCTTCAATACTAATATCATGATATGGTGGGCGGAAACGTTTCGAAAGCTTATAATCTGCCAGCTTTTGACTGTTTAAGTACAGTTCTATTGATGTATCGTCGGGTGACGTTTGAGCGATTAGAACTGTAATGTGGTGCCACATGTCAAATTGCAATTTCGGCGAATTCGAGTGTTGGGTTTGAATACAACAGGCGTAGTTGACAGAAAATTCTAAATGTTGTTCTGCGTTCACATAAATAGTAATAGGTCTACTCCGTCGAGGTCTATCTTCTATTAAATCCAAAGTAACCGTTAGCCAACTATTATCTTTGCTCGATGGTCGCTTGCATAAAAAGAAGAAAAATGAGAAGGAACAAGTTTCAAGTATCGTTCGACTCCGAAAAAGGTCATAATCATTGCGAATCTTGACGAAATCACCAGCAGTTTTTAAACTATAACCAAAAGAAGAATCTTTCTCAATTATTATTTCGCTCTGGTTATTGATACAGTTATCACATTGACCACGTTTTAGTCTTTTAATTGAGTTACAAAATGGATTTTGACCTAGAGCGACATTTGAAAAATTGTAATAAACTATCAGGTTTTCAAAAAGTTTTGGATGTTCAACAAAATACTTCTTAAGAAACCATTCGTTCAGGATAAGTTTTCGAAATCGACGACAAACCATTGATAGGTAAATGAGATTATTGAAGGAAGATATTGACAAAAAGATGGACTGCCATATTTCATCTGAAAGGTTGAAATCGTTGTTGAGTGTAGTAGTTACTGTTGTGTTGGCTTCTCTTGCTCGTCGCGCCATTTTTTTACTCAGACAGATATCTAAAATAAAAGCTAAGAAAAATTATATTTTCGATGAAATCTGTGGAATAAGTATAAAGAGGAAGACTGCTCTAAGTCTTATTTTGACTGTGTAACTAGAGCTCAGTCATTGGGTCGCAAAATATGTGTGTAGTTATTCTCAATAAACAACAAAAAAACGTTTATTATACACTTTCTAACATGCGTCTGATGAAAGCTAGCGCAATTTTTTGATATAAAACTTCGGCTTGAGCGTTCTATTTATTACTTACATAAAAATTGCCAAATCAATCATCATTACTGTCTTATTTTGTGTTTTTTGAAAAGGGCTGATGAAAGTTATTGAAAAATGACGCATAATATAAGCATCAACAAACGAAAGAATCATGGGATGTTATTCATTCTGATGAAAAAAAAAGTGTCATGCATCATGTTCGCGTTCTTCGAATAACAGACGTAATTGCTATACATTTTTTGTTTCTTTCTATACTGTCAAACAAATGCAAAGTGAAAATATGCAGTGGATGAAGAATTATAAAATTTCGCAGCATTTTCTCAATGTCAAGTAACTCGATAAAATTTAAGCTTATCGACAGATTCAATTAAAAACACAAAGTTAAACTTTGACTAATTTGTATTTCTAACATTTAAGAGGTTTTCTCAACAACATATACGTATTTCTCGACTCAAATCTCATTTTGTCACTGTATATAAGGTGGGCGTAATTGAAAGTGATAACACTTTTTCAAAACCTTGACGCTCATACATCCTTCGACGTAGAATTTTGCGCTGATTCCATTTATATACTTTTTAGCTCGAAAAACCCGGAAGATTTGTCTCTACTTCTGTTCAGATACGTTTCCAGGCTTTTCAAGTGAGATATTCGCAATCAGCAAAAAATGTTGCGTTCGTATGATATGGGAGCCACTAGGTTTTGAAAAAGTGCTATCATTTTGAATTACGCTCACGTTATATACAGCCATGAAATGACTTTAGTTTTCTCAGTCATCTTAAGAGACTAAATGAAAAACCTTTCCTGTCCAAACAGAACTATATGTAGCCTACATATTTCAATAATCTAACCTTGAAAACTCATTTGGGTCTTTTTTGCTTAATATTCGCCTGATTATCTGCTGATAGAAAATTCTGTTTTGTACATACTCCAAAATGAGCACACACAGTAAACAGCATAGTATTTTTATTTTTTCTTGTTCATGCTCACTCTCAACAGTTTTACTCCCACTTTTTTTGAGAATAAAAAAATACGACTACACTGTAAAAAATATCCGTAGAATAAAAAGCGAAAAAGGGTTTATGAAACCTTTATAAACCCTTTCATAAATCCTAAAAAATGGATGAATATGGAGTTTATGATTTGCTGAAACTGATTCTGAAAGGTTTATGAATGGATTGATAAATTTTATAAATCCTAAAAGGGTTTGCTATACGTTGCACTTTCATAAACCCCTTAGGCGGGCTGATAAAAATATAAAACCCAAAGTTCAACCTCCAAGGGGGAAACAGCAGACTCCACTCACGCGGAGTCAAGTGGACTCTTGTAAAATTCTTGCCTATCTTCAGAAATCCATGATAGAAATTTGATTTCTTTATTTTTTATTTGTATGTATCATCTGTATTCTCATATGAAATATTTATTAGTGTTTATTCAGCGACCATTATGGACCATCTTTCTCTTTTTTGTATTCAACACATTCATGTATTCCAAAATTTCAGACTCAGTAAATGGTCTTTATTTTATTGAAAAATTCAAGAAAATGGTACATAAAGAAGAAAAAAATCACTTTTTTTTATTAGTCTGCTGTACTCGAAGCAATCGATCGTTTGAAATTTTACTTTTTTCGCAGGTTAATAACCAACAAGCAGTTTGTTTATGCATATATTTCATATCGTCATTGATTGTAACTTAAAAATAAGAATGTTCTATGTGGGTCTGAACCGTATTGAAGATTTTTATTCCAACATAGTCATCTTTCGTCGTATTTATTAAATTTCGAGTATCATCTTGTTCGTCGTCATCAGTATGATCATCATTAGAAGAAGTACTATCATTATTACCATCATCCATGTTGNCATATTGCTCCTTCCAAAGGGGGCTTCTAATACGGGGGGGTTTAGTTGACTGTTTTCACTAAATCAATATGATGTAAATGAACAAAGTCATTCAATATATTATGTTTCTGATTGATTCTGTTTTGCAATAATATCAAATATTCTTCTATAGATTTTTGAATATTATCACTTTCATTTGATTGCATTACCTCAACTATGACATCCTGTAAATGAAAATAATACTATTGTTTGAACTGAGAGAAAGTATATTCAACTGAACGGTCAGATCTGATACTGTAGACCGAAATCAAAATAATTTTGATATAAATGATGAATTTGATAAAGACAAAATTGTTTGTCAAATACACTCTAAAAAAGATCTTATCCTCGGTACACGGTAAGATCCTTTTTTAGTTTCGTAAAAAAATGGATTTTGTACCAACCCCCTTTTCGATAATTTAAAAACAGATTTCGTAGCAATGGTTTCGTACAAAACCTCTCAAAAATCGTTAAGAAAAGGTTCCGTACAAAGCTATTTGCATTAAACCTTGTTATGTCTATTGTCGATGAAAATGAATATGAATTAATCAAATGGACTAATTATTTACAACTTAATTCNTTTGCATTAAACCTTGTTCCAATTGTCTACCTACTCAAAAATTTCGTTTTAACCCTCTGGTGCCGTCCGTGGTATGCATACTATTCCAGTATTTCTAGAAACCCAAGTATGGTATAGATCAAATAAATCAAAAGGGAGCGGGAATAGTGTATACAGTAATTTTCTCTATCAATGAAGAAAAATTACTCTATAGACTATGCCCACTTACTTTTGATTTATTGATTTATACCATACTTGGGGTTTCAGAAATACTCGAATAGTATGCATACCACGGACGGCACCAGGAAGTTAAAACCAAATCCATCGATGATTTCCATAATTGAAACAATCTATAATATAGAAATGAATAAATATAACCATTTTATAAGATCAACCTTACTGAATTATGTTTGTACTTGGATCAATTTTGTAATAAACAAATAACGACATTTATTTTATTTTATAGAATCAATCTTAGTGAAATTCCATATCTAGATTAACCTAGAATTAAAAAACGAAGAATTATTTTGATTTTCTAAGATAAAACTTACCGAAAACTGTGTATTTACATCAACCTAGAACAAAAAACTAAATAAACTTATTAATTTATATACGATCAAACTGACACGAAATTGCAACAATGACGCAATCTATAATTAAACAAAACAAAATTTTCTAATTTTCTGAAATCAAGTTTACTTAAAATTGTACATATAAATGAATGTATAATATAGAAACATATTTCTTGCACAGATCAAACTCATCTTAGAATTGAGCACGGAGTTGAAATAAAAAATCTACTTTGTGAATTATCGAATCCTGATCGGTGCATTTTCTCAGTCATGGAAGCTCGGATAGAAAAACTGAGAACGGGCTTGGATTTGGAGACCTCGATAAGCTATAGGAAACTTTGACATAGATAATAAACTGGTGAATAGTTTAGTGCAAAACTACACTGTAAAAAATAGAATACCTATATGAATTCCCACAGGGGTGACCAGACAGTTGAGCTCCCGACAGATGAATCCCGACAGTTGAGCCTCACAGAAAAAAATAATTTTATTTGAATAAATTTAACAGCAACATCAAAAATGAAACAAAGCTCTTGCGCGTTTGAAGTACATATCTCTTGTTATTATATAAGAAGAAGAAACTAATTGTTGTAATCTTGAGGGTGTGGGTGTGGGTATAGTTCTTGCTTAATATACACCCACACCCTCAAGGTTTTCGAAGATTTTACAATTGGCATTGTTAATAATAATAGAAAAATATAGCAAGAATGATGAAACCTTTGTGAATCAAAGAAATATAATTCGAAAAACTTGCTCATTTCTGTAAAGATGATTGACATAGTCACGAAAAATATATCAGTCAGTCATCAATGCCATTAAAAGATTTCGCATGTTTTCGTGCAATATTTTCCAGTGAATTAAGTGATCCTATATTAATTTCGTGTGTTCTATACTTAATCGATGAAATTTCAATCTTGTGAGGCTCAAGTGTCGGGAGCCCAACTGTCGGCGCATCTCCCACAGGATATTCTAGGAATCCCTATATGAATTTAGTGACGAATTTGTACTTTCTTGAAAATAGTGTAGCTTATTTAAAGTCGATTTTCTACAAAATAGAGTTTAAAAAATTATAGTGTATGATACCTTCAGATAGCCTACGAAAGCAACATTGTTTTCGTCGACATTTTACCAAACCTTAAAGCAGATTAGAAAGTGTCCAAAGGTTCGGTACAAATAATACGAAACATTTCGATGGTGACGGAAATCAACATTGATTCCGTCGATGTCTTACAAAACCTCAAAGCTGACCAGGAAATGTTGAAAAGTTCCGCACAAACAATATGAAACCTTCAGATTGTCAACGAAACTATCAGTGGTTTCGTATAAAATATACGAAAGTTTGACTTAGGTAATAAAATGGTGAAGAGTTCAGCACAAAAAGATCTTCAGATCTTCAACGGAACCATCGATCATTCCAGTGATGCAACCGGTAACGGCAACCGGCCGGTCCGGTCCGGTCGAAGATTCTAGACCGGCCGGTCAAAACGACTTTTTTCAGTCCGAACTGGTCAATAGTTTTTTTCTTATTTTCTCCGTAATTTTTGACGATTCTCGGTGCAAAAACAAATAAGAGTTTTTTTTTCATGTAAAGTAAGCTCCATTGAGGTTCCCAGTAACGTCTACGAACTACATTCTCATATTTTGTTAGTATGAAGTCCATTTTGAGGGGTCTACATGGGATAAATCTTACCCATAGAAAATCAAACTAAACTAAGATTCACTGAGTCTTAAAGCTGAAATATCTCTAACCTGCTTTCTTTGAAGTGCTATGTCGAATCAGTTAGTTTTGCATTCAGATAATAAACCATTATTTCGATGATCATTTGCATACGCTACACTCATGGAACAGAAAAAGTTTCAGCTTGCTTTAGATATCGACACGTTTTTTTTGACCAAGAGCGTCTTAAAAAAAAAGATTGTCGATAATTTCGAAAGCGCACTAGTAACTTTCTATCCACTAGTCCGCATAATATGCCATGTATATAAATGAATATAACTTAGTAATGTGTCTTGTTCGTCAGCTGAATCTTGTGAAGTCACTACTATGATTCAGTAGAACTTGTGGCTTATTCACAACGAGAAAATCACCTGATGACTCATGCCGGTCCGGTCCGGTCGAGTTGAGCCAGACCGGGGGCCGGTCCGGTCAAGAAAAAACCTGACCGGTTGTATCTCTGGATCATTCTGTAGAAAATATTCCAAACCTTTCGACAGTTTAGGGAACCATCAGTAGTTCCGTCGACATATTACGAAGCCTTAATACCGACTAGAAAGCGTCGAAAAGTTCCTTAAAAATAATACCAAATCTCTGGATTGTCAAAAAAACCACCAAACGTTTCGTAGAAAATATTCTACGCCTTTCTTTCAATGACGAAACTAGTAATGGTTCCATCGGAATATGACGAAACCTTCTTCCATTTTTCGAAGCTATCAGAGGATTCGTACATGATGTACGAAACCGCAAATCACTTTTCGGAACCGACGAAGAGTTTCGTCGCAAAATTGCGAAACCTTATGAAATCTGCTGAAGTTAAAAAAATTCTGAAAGGAAATTACGAAACGATTTGCGCTCACTGGAACTTAAAATAGTTCGTTGGAGAAATACGGAACTTCTAAGGTTCTGTAGAAAACCGATTTCTTTTTAGAGTACAGGTGTCAGTGTAAGTTGACTGAAATATCACCAGAACTAAAGAATTTTGACAAATAAATGTTTTGCATAGAAGGAATAGATTCGGAAAAAAAGTCATTTCTGGCAGCCCTTCCGTAAATTCAATTTTTTCGTTTTGAACATAGACAAGCACGTGCTGCTTCGTCAAATACGGTCTTCAGACCTTGCTTTGTTAATGCAGAACATTCCAAATATCCAAATGCACGAATTTTTCGACGCATTGCTTCACCTTGAAAGCTTGTTATTGGCGTTAATTTCTCTTCCTAAAAGATCCAAACGAAAACTAGAGAAAAGCAAACTATTAAAAAGTTTATTCACTGTGAGTTTTTCAATGACATTTTTATCATTACGTAAATCAAGTTTTGTACCGACTAATATAATTGGCGTATGAGGACGATGATGCTTGACTTCAGGGTACCACTCAATTAACAATATATCGATATAAAAACATATTTCAAAACAAGATAATGTGTTACTTTCACGTAAACATTTTCGAACGAAGTTGGATCAATGAGAGAAAAGCAAATAAGAAAAACATCCTATAATAAAAACACAAGTGATCATCTGTAATTTTGTAATTGAAGTTAGGTTTACAGTATCTTTGTAAGATAATGGACGGAGACGGTCATAATCTATGCAAGAACAATTAATATTAAAAAAATGTTCAGATCAATTTCTCAATAAATCATCATACCTTCTTGGCCAGCCTGAAACACGATAACCATTCAAGGAGGAATCTATTAGAAAACAATCTTTTTACTGTATCAAATAGGGCAAGTGTACTAGATTTCCCATCAACTGTCACATTATGAAAATAATTATCAAATACTGTTGGTATATATTCACCAGGAAATATATCATTTACGAAGGATATTAATAAATGAGTCTTATCAGCGGCACTAAAGATGTACAGATAGTATAAAAGACTTTTCTATTGTAGAAATATAGTAAATAATACTCACTTATCGCCGACGACAACACACTTGAAAGTTTGCATTTTTATTTTTAAAGATAGTATTTTTTATTAGATTTATACGTTCTAAACTAAGAGTGAAAAGTTGTTAGGAGGTGTCCGCGAGAAATTACATTTATCCCGTTTTACTTTTAGTCCCCCAAGTTATCCTTTTAGCCCGTAGCCATTTTAGTAAAAGGTCTAAAGGAAGTAAAGGACACTAAATGAACTAAAAGGACTAAAGAGCTCTTAGCACCCAGAGGGACCTAAATATACTTAGTGTACTAAATATTGTGACCGATAAACAAGATATTTCAGCATAAAAGTTAAACGGGATAAAATTATGCTTTCGTGAACTTATGGTTAAAGTGGGTCTAGTGATGTCGCTGACGTCCCTAATACTTATAAAATCATGTTGTAAAAGATTCACTAATATAGATCATGCTTAAAACTCTAAATTACTTTTTAATTCACTTCCATCATAAACTCAATAGGATAAACCTACCGGCATTGTATACAGTAACTGTAGTTAATTTATTATATCAATGAAAACTGAAAAACGTGATGACAGAAAAGAAAAGTAAAAGGAATGAATCATTTTGCTTGTCGTTATTCGTTTTGAAAAATAGAGTAACCCATTTCAATAACAGAAAGAGGTCGCATGTTTAATAAAAAGCTTGTTTTCTTAAATAAATATTTGTTTTAAACTCAACATGCGGCACAATACATGTATAAAAATATCGATAATGAAAGATAAAAACTGTTTACTGTATTGCCAATATATTTTCGTTCATATTCAGAGTGTGGGTGTGGGTGTGAGCCTGTACATACATGTGAGAATTAAAAAAACCACACTCACACCCCACACCCACACCCACACCCTCACAGAACTATTTAAAGTTCTGCGTAGCAGTTGAAAAACTATCAATAGTTCTGCCCAATAATGCTAAACCATGGAAAATTATCTATCCCATTATACTGAACCAGAGAGGTTCTGTAAAGAAATACTAAACCATCGAAGGTTCTGTTTATTAAATTCTGAACCGTAGAAAGTTCTATGATCGATTATATAGAATCGAAAAGGTTCTGTCCTGTTATGCGGAACTTTAAAAGGTTCGGTAAGAATAACAAATTTCAAAAACGATGTAGAATAATTTGACAGAACCATTTTCGGAAATATGTTTCACAAGATATATTTAACAGAATCTTTTCTCATTTTTTTCCTTTCTTTTTTTTCACGATATATTAATATAGAGTGATAGCACGATAGTTGTCGGCGATGAAGAATTTCGTTTGATATTGTTCACTTGAAGTCTGAGGACGGAATGAATTTGTTTTACTAATTTAATTTATTGAACTCGTTTAATTTTCATTTGTTTTTGAATTCAAATTGAAATAATAATCACCATTCCATTGAAGATACTTATCAGTTCATAGTAATCTTGTTAAACAATTAATTCGAGTAATAATCATTGTGACGATGTAGAAAATGATGATCAATTAATAGAGAAGGAAATTAAACTCCAAAAAGATTATGAATTACCACCATTTCTAGCTGATTAAAAAATTTCTGTCAATCAGAACGACTTCACAAAATTAGCTGCTCATAGTTATTTAAGAAGAGTATTGTTGAATTGAGTCTATTATGATATTGCAAGTAATCATTATTTGTTGGAAGTGGTAGTTGATTGTATTTATTTAACTTACATTTTGAATACCTGATTGTTCTCTTTTAGATATCCAAAATCACAAGATTATATTATTATAAGAAAAGCTATACACTCTAAAAAGAACTCCGTTTTCTGGAAATCTTATAGAAGGTTTCCGGGTTTGTCACTATATGAAACCCTTTATAGGTTTCTGGGGAAGGATTTACGAGCTCTCGAAAACCCTTAAAATTAACTAAAAAGAGCCTGATCCCAGAGACGCAGTAGAAGTTTCCGAGAGTTCAAAACTTTGGGATAGTCTACCGGCTACTATCCTAAAATGGTTCATGAATCTATATCTGACGTCGTATTCTAGCTCAATATTCTATCAACTCATTGAAATCCCGAAACTATATCTATCGTCTCATTTCAAAATCTTAATCTAATCCCTTAATATATATCGATCTTCTAATACAATGGTCTTCTTCTAACCCCTTAATATATCTGACCCTTTTTTCTATGCCCTTATTCTATATCAATCCTTTCATAATGATGTCTTGATCTAACCTCTTAGAATATCTCTTAGATATACCCCACTCCCACTCTAATACTTCAATCTATAGTTGTCCCCTGGTTTTAATCCTATAATATTAGTTATTTATATTGATTTCAGTTTCATATTAGTGAACATTTGTACGTAGTATAGCAGTCAAGAAAATTTCCTTGACGTTAACTCATTATTTTACGTCGAGTTTTTTCTTTGTCCATATCTATCAAAGCGATCAGTTGGAAACTATTGAAAATCCTCAAGAGTATATAGTTGTTAGTTCTAGATTCATATTGTCAGCTGAAGTCCTCATGTATAATCATCTGCCAAGGATGCAGACATAGTGCCAGTCAAAGTGCTGAATCTTTTGAAAGGCAGGACTGTGGACTTCATAAAATTTCTCAAGTGCTTTCGTTTTCAAATATCCGGCCATTGAGTGAGGAAAGTGGTAGAATTTTGATATCTTCTAAGTAGAAAGTGCTAAATTTAGTCTAAAATTTGCATTCTACCTGCCTGGATGTGGGTGTGCGCGTGAGTGTGAGTGTGAATTATGTTATTACTCACACCCACACTATGACAGTTTTGAGTTAAAAACAGTTTTATATAAACATATATATATAATATTTCATCGTTTTTATTCTCAAATGGTCTATATTTTGATGATGTAAATAATCATTATTAGAACTTTTCTTACCAATAAGCAAACTTTTAAATGTCTCTTCGTCATTCTTGTATAAAGTCACGTTTATACAAAGTGGTATAATCAACAATATGACGAATACTCTCAATAGACTAATGATATAAGATTTAGCCATTTGATTTTATGATAAATTTCATCAAAAATTTCTGAACATGACCATCTCAACAATGTAAAATAACTAGTAGAAAAAAATCATATGCAATAATACTGAGTCGCATATTAACGCCTGTTAAAGATTATAGTACATCAATATTATTCAATTTCTTGCAAATCAATCATTCTTCTCATGCATGTCAATAACTATGCACATATAAACGCCTATTAGATTGTGATGAGGAGCACCTTGATGGGTGTAGGTGTGGGTGTAGGTGAGGGTGAGGGTGTAGCTGAGGGTGTAGGCGAGGGCGAGGGTGTAGCTGAGGGTGTAGGTGAGGGTGAGGGTGAGGGTGAGGGTGAGGGTGTGGGTGTTAGCTATCAGCTAAGTTTGTTACCAACTCAGTTGGCTACCAATTCAGATGGTTACCAACTCAGATGGTTACCAAGTCAGTTGACTACCAACTCAGATGGTTACCAAGTCAGATGGTTTCCAACTCAGATGGGTTAATTAATCAAGTCACTATTAAAGTAGTTAGTTAGGATAAAATTCTATATCTAGAATGGATCAAATTTGATTCGATATTTTTCGGTCAAGATTTTATTCGGCGAAGTTGGAGTCGGCGAAAATAAAATTCGGCGAAGCAGTACTAATTCTGATGGAGGGTAGATTGGTGTACAATATAGGAATCACTTGTATAATAAGTTCCCTCTATACTTGAGAAGAACACATCGACTTTTAAAACGTTTATTGAGATTTCGTTAATTCTTCAAGAATTACGAGTCAAAAACTATTTATTGCATCAATAGTGCATTATAGTGGGAAAATTGTATGATCAATATTTCAAGTTTCAGTATTTTATGTTTCCATTGCAATGTTTATTTTACACGCATTTTAGCAGTGCAAGTCACATTTTTAACACAACGGTTCACTACTTTGGAAGCTGGAAAAAGCTTAAATTCTGCGTCGCTTCAAGTGTTTATTATTCGATGTGGTATGGTGGATTTATCTAGTGACCCTGCGATTGTGCTTATGAGTTGATAGATATCTGCGCGTGAGAGGATACGAAAACTACAATAGTAGATGTTGGTATGACAAAATACATCGTGCTGCAATAAATCAAGAAGCGTTCAGTATTCTACAACTAAGTATAGATTATTCTATCGTTAGGTTTGATGGATTTATTATTCTACGTTCAAATCTGAAATTTCTGAAATTGTCAATAGAAGCGTTACAATCCTACAGTTTGATCGAAAATATGCAGCTATACCTATTAAGATAAACTAGTACACAAGGCTAAGTTCTAGTTTCAAAAAGCCTTGTTTTTGGGCATGGTATTCGATTCTTTTATAGAAGTTGTGTAAAGTGAGTGACAATCGAATCGTTGGCCATACATCAGTTAACACCAAGTTCAATTGTTAAAAAACGATTCCGATAGCTAGTATCATACTCTCTGATAATTTGCAACAGGAATTGTAAAACTAATATGAGTCATTATCTCTTTAGATCGAATAATGATTGTATGAAAAAAATTTCAAAAAGGATTCATATTCAACACTAATAACTAAAGTGTCTGAAAACGAATTTCTGTTCTCTCGATGAAAAATCTGTTTTTTTCTAATGAGTATCATGAAGTAAACTCTCGAACACTGTAATAAATAAGGATTACTTTATCGTAGGAATCACTTTCTTGAATGTCCACTTCAGATAGTTTTGAGAACGATGATTCGTTTTTCAAATCAAAATTATTTTAAGAATATAAAAAAACTAAGTTGAGAGGAAAGCATGCGATGAATCATTGGCACTGTGCTCAGTGATATCCAGGATTTATCCATATTTCAATTGAAGTTAGAGTCTTTATCAAAATAGTTTCTTTCATCTGATAGCATTTTTGAGCTAAATACAGGAACAGTGCAAACTATAGTTTTTTCGATTAATTTGTTTTCATTTAAGACAAATCGTAGACATTGTTTCATTTCTTGTTGCTTTTACGCGAAATGTTTTATGTCGATGCTTGCAAGATACAACTAGAATCCTAAATTTATGATCATCAGATTTAGTAAGTCAATGCTTGTTTCTAATAAGAATATTTATTAGGAACGAGTTATAGTTTTGCTTTCATTATTAAGGAATTTCGAATCAGTATACACATATTTTTGTATTATCTAGTCAATAATTTTTTTTTCTGCCGAATGATTTAAAATCGAATATTACTTGTCAGCAACACAGACAAATCTGCCGTTATTAAAAAATATTTTTCAAAATGCCAATTTCTAGAGACTCCTTTCTTATTTTACGTTTTGTCTATTGTCCAATAGAAATTGGGAGTTGTTAAAAGATATTATCCTAACAATACATGAGAACACGTGTAGATAGGCATTTTCTTGTAACATCAGAGCAAATCACTCACGAAACCAAATCATACAAATGTTGGTTTGTTTATCGCAACTATAAGTAAGAAAATAATTCAAGTCGTCAAAGAACGAACCCTTAAATACCAATAGAAAGTTCATCTCATGAGTATTAACCACTCTTTTTAATATCTTTATAATAACAAATTGTTGGCAGAGAGTGTGGGTGCGGGTGTGAGTCTGTGACTGAAGAGAAAAGACAATAATACCCACACCCACCCAAAATCATTTATCATAAGATTAAAGTTTCAGAATTAATTATTAGAAAGATATTTTTTATCATTCAATACTTCATTTCTTGATTTGCTAAGTTTTTTCAGTATCTATAACAGTAATACAATGTCAAGTCTTTAATAATATTGACAATTACATAATCTTTTTTCGACAAAAAGCGATTTCAAAACTTCGTAAAATAGAAAGAAAAAATCAAAATAGTTTGCTCTCATACAAACATTGATTAAATTATTTTCTTGATGAAACCAAATGTCAGCAAACTCTTTGAAATTAATTGAAGATGACGAACGACAATATTAGACTTATATACTCTTACAATGAAATATTTCTTCTAATACCTTGAGTTTTCTCTTTCTCTCGAATAATGTCAAATTCATTGAAAAAAAGTTTCTAGCCACTGCTTTCACATTCAATAAAATAAACTTCGTGTTTTTATATTTATTCATACTTTTACCACACTTTTTCCACTCATACAAGTGATTCATCAATCTATCGAAAATCGACATGAATAAAGCATTTCACTGTGATTTAAAATATTGTACCGTATAATTGATAATCATTGATGTATTATAAATGTAATCAACTTCGACTAATCAAAGTCGTGCACTCTAACATTCAAATGAACAATACGTGATGAATAACATGTTGTAGTTAGTAAATCAATAAGTGGTGTTGCTAAATACCGGCAAATGCCTTGTAAATCGATATGAAGATAAGTCAAATTTGTAAACGTTATCAAAATAGCGGTGAAAACATTGGTGAATAATTCCTTTATATGTTCACCTGTACTATATCATCATTAATCGTAAGAGTAAGATGTGAAATTTGATGTTTAAATATGTCAATAATTGATGACTTGTCTAAATATACACAACACATTAATTAATTGACTTGCTTTTCTCTATTGTTTTAAAGCATGAAAAAAAAAGTGGACAACATACCATTAAAGATACGTGACACCACTTCAAGTTGAATACTAACAAGAATAAGCTTATGGAGTTTATAATAGTTATGAATCAAGAGTAAAACATTCAATATTATGTTGAATTCGAGGTATTATATCAAAATAAAATCGATCCAGTATTGACTTATTTCTTGAGTTGTTATGTTCATGTGATGATATTGTCACTAAATCAACATATTGTGTAAAAGTAATGCCTCAAGTAAATCTATCGAGTTTTCGATTGACTCCTGTGAGTGAATATAATACGTACATCAATATTATTGAGTTTGTTGAAAATAGCAAGCAACATCTCATTGCATAAACTAAGGACATTAACCGTTAAATGGTGCATATTCAATTATAAATGGCAAATATTGCGTATGCAATCTGATATATATCTATATCTTTATGCTCATTCTGTATCATACCTGACGTCATCAACAATGACAATATTAAATAGCTCGATGTTGAATATTGTGCCCGCTGATAACAGTCAAGTTTGCTTATAAATGAATAGGCTAACCGAGGGTAAATATATAGAAAAAATCAATGGGCTTCAGCAAAATATCTATAACTTTTTTATTTTCCATTTTTTCAAAAAATTTATTTCACAAGACACCTAGCTGAATATTTTCTCTATCGATTAGTGAGATTCATTTATCAAAATCTTGCGAGTACACCTATCCGCAAGGTGTTCTTTGAGCACTGCTTTTTGATTATAGATTTACCCCATGTGGAGTGAATTTGTAATCTCAGAAGACTTTGCTAGACAGACAAAAACTCAAATTTTAGCAGACCCAGAAGGAATTTTAAGGTGTACTCAACAGCAAAATTGTTCACAATGATGAGTTGAATAATTCTAAAGCATTTTCAAAATCGATTTTATATTTTCAAATGTAGTTTTGTCTGTTTTGTCTCAGTATAAGATTAAATACAAGCTTGAAATGACTATTTTTCAAGTGAATTTCATTAAAACTGCAATTAATATAATATTTTACACTTATTACGATAGGTCAAAAGTAATTTTGTCTTCTCTCTAACATTTTACGGCCAGTCTTCCCCTCATAAAGTGGATCAGTAAAGAGATTAGCATTTGTTTATTGAATATGTTATTAGGTTGTAATATGATAAACAAGATCTCATTGATCATCAAGCTCGGATTACTCAGCAGTGATTCATATCTCTGAAGTATTAGTAATGACTTTGCTTTTCAAAGTTGAAAGCTAGTCTTGATATAGTGAAACGAATTTATTAGGGCATAAACATCGTCGAAATAGATGTAATGTAGCATTGAGATATTTATTAAGTTAATGTTTCATTTCGAACTTAAGTAGTATTAGTCAATTTTGTGTATTTGGGTATTTTCGGTTTTATTTTGATCACATATACTGAGAGGCAGATCTGATGTTGACTTAAAAATTCATTAAGTCTTTATTTGAGGCGAAACTTTCGTACAATAATCGTAGACATCTTGTTTTCACTGACTTACTCTATTGGATCCCAGAAAATTTGCAGCTTAAGAACAATATTCGGTAACAACTAGTAGTACGTTTAGAGATGCCTGCGAAAAATTTCTCCGATTATTTTTATTTATAAATCTAAGATTTGTTTTAATAACTTTCAGCAATAGTTCAGATATTTTTAGAGGAATTGCTAAAAGTTTTATTTCTCAGTCTGATTTCTGAAACGTTTAAAAATATTCTTCTGTTCACTGGTCAAGTACAATAGAGCCAATACTTCTTGGTTGGTTAGGAGACAATATACACATTAATAGTCGATTAGTTTTCGTAAGAGATTAATGTAATAGTCATAAGGTACACACTTATATAACGCACAACAATCTCAGTCAGCTAAGAAAATATTAATATAGTTTGCTTAAACTTATTAATACAGTTGGCATGGGTGTGGGGTGCGGATATGGATGTGGCTATGAATCTGTCCATTGAATAATACACTCAAACCCACACCCTGAACCCTTGATGGTGGATGAGATAATGGTCATACTTACTCCAACAGTGATTTTCTTACATCGCCATTGTTGCTTTATTATTTTTTATACTTCACAGGTCCATTCCTAATTCTGGTTTTTGAAATAGACTGGAATTGAAGGTGCGTATTGACATGCTTTCTTTTACACAACCCGTATACCCACCCAATCTACGCATCTCATCGTCTTATTTCGACATTTCCGTCTTTCAATAAATATCGCTTTCTAACAAATCATATTCAAGTCAACTTTCATGCTTTTCTTTCATTCAGTACTTCAACTGTTTTTTTATTTTAATACAATATTAACTTATTTTATATAAAAAATGAAGTAATATAGCCACTTTCTTTTATTGAAAGAAAATATTCTTGAAAAGATTTCGAAGATCTAAATTCACCCCACGGTAATAAATCTTCTACTTTGATACAATTCATTCGAGTATCTTTCCTTGTAAAATTTTTTGTTACTCTTAATAAAGCGTTACTAGCAATACGAAGACGAATATTATTTTGAAAAAATGTTTTTGTTTCACTGAGAAATTCTTCAACGTAATCATCATAAACCCGTTCAATGTTAAGTTCAATAAGATGAGAATATTTAACAATTGATAAGTGACAATTATCATTCTCTGATTTAGAAGATTGTTTGTGTTTCTGTGGTTCCCGATTAATTAAAACTAATTTTTCTATAAATGGAAACGATTGAGTTATTTGAAGAAAAAATTCATGTTCAAAAGGATATTCATCAAATAATGATACCATGCGAACATATGGATAATATCCACCCGGAAATTGATTTGACAAATATTGATAATATGAGATTTGAGACGGATATGTAAATATGTGATATTGGCATTCCCCTCTGTCTAGAAAACGATCCATATAACATATTATTTGTGCATGTGGAAAGTTTTTGAACGGTTTTTGAATATATTCTTTCGATGGTAAAATTATTTCATTTTTAATTCTCATAAGCTAACGAATATAAAACGTGAATTTATTTAATTGTGGCATATGATTAATAATTTTGCTTTTCAAATTGTTTCCATCAATGAATATTTCTTCAACTAAAATCGAAAGATATAAATTGAGTGTTTCTAAATTTGACATTCGATAAAGACATGGAAGAACCACTTCATCGTAATCGCTTATTGGCCGATAACAAGACAAGGAAAAATACTTTAGACTTGGTAAATCACACTAGAAAAGAAGAAAGCAGATTCAATATTCCTTTCTTGTAACAAAAACTAACTTGATTTTCAATTTTTCCCGATGCTGAAATATTGGCTGACTCAACAATGAGGGTGTGAAGTTGACTAAAACGACCATCCAGTAGACACAAACATGTAACAAAAAGATCAATCTTAATATTCAATAATACAAGAGATGGAGAACAAAAATTGATCGGTGGATAAAATGGTAACGTAACGATATTTTGATATGATGATTCCGAAAATATTAAATGAGTTAACTTCTTAAATACACTAAAAATGTGATTGCATATGTATTCCATTGTTGAATCATGTTTCTGATACTGATCAGAATCAATTGTAATCAGGAGTTTGGTAATTTGATTTTGAAAAAGACCAGATGAAAGATTTATATCTAAGAATAGAAATAGTATTATTAACAGGCAATGGTCATGTTAATTTTAATCAATCATTCATTTATTTTCGATTATTACTATTGGATTTAGAGATTTTCTCACCAATGAAAAGACTTTTAATTGTTTCTTCTTCGATATTGAATAGACCGAGTCCATGTAAATTAGGATAATCAGCAGCACATAGAATTCGTTTCATAGAAGATGATTCAACATCAAGCCATTGGATTTTCTCATGAACGGCAGGTAAAATTTGTAAACAGAATCGATCAAATATAATATCAAGGGAATATATATTGAGAAAGTTCTTCGAAGACCATTTCAAGAAATTCAAACAATTTGTAAAAATTGGATCTAGTAGAATTGAATTCAACCGTTCATTGACACCAAATAAAGAATAAAGAACTTCAACATTGTGCATTTGTTTGAAAATAAATATAAGAAGTTCATCAGGTAAATCTTGTAATTGAGCGTATGACTGGTTCATTGTTATATGCAATAAATTCTATCGATTCTCTCTCACGAACCAATATTTCCATATATATATGAATGCTCATTTGTTCGATTTGACCGATACCGTCGATAGCGAAAAGAACCATAAGATATCTTTTTTCAATAGTCAAAATTGTCAATGACTGAAAAATGTTGTTATTCCTCTTTTTTCTTCTTTTCTAATGAACTTTCATTTGATTTTTTTCTCCATCTGTTTTCTAATATTTCGCAGTAGAAAAGAATATTTTATGTAAGAGAAAATGGATATTTGATAAAATAAATCACTTTCTTGTTATGAATGTTGACATTTTTTTCGTAGATGTATTGTTTTAAGAATAAATATTCTGATGTATTATAAATGTTTTATAAAGAGGAGCGTCTAATATTTCATTACCGAAATTCTATTTGAATGACTTGGATTCTAGAAATTGTATATAGATCAAATTTGACCTGAGATTTGATCAATAAACGTTTGATTGCATTTAATTGATTAACTTTTGTGAATGAACTTTATAAAATCACAACTAAAAATATGAAGTAGAAGATTTGAATAAGATTTGTATATGTTTCACAATAAACTACGATTTGGTATTGGAGATGCTCAAAAGATTGATTTAAATGAATAGAACCATCTGATTTCGTATTAATGAACTTTCGATAACTGAAACCGAAATCATATAAAATAACTTGAGAATAGATAGAGACAAATATAACAACCTCAAATTTCTTTGAACTATCTCAATTACGGTTTGCTCATGTTCAAGTAACGGATGTTACATATCGATAAACATGATCCGAAACAAGTTTTAGCTATCGATTCCTTTTAATTATTCGTTAACTTGTCCTGAAAAGAAACAAATTTTTTAAATTAAATACTGTCTTTTCTTCACCTTTCTATTTGAAATTACAGGAAATACAATAGTTGATATATATTCTGATGGAGAAATGAACGTAGTTTCTGTTGTCATTTATGTTTTATGAGCCATTGCATGTAACCCACGACGGACCGTGCTCAATTGTATGTCACAGATTTTACTCATTTTGATATATGTGATAGAGGAGAGTATTCGATGAACTTCTGCGCAAACCGCATCGAAAAATATTGAACCTATCATTTTTTATTCAATTTTTACGAAAAGCTCTAATTTCTACCGCAAAAAAATCTTGGTATTTTGTTACGATTATATCTCAAGAAAAAATCAACAGATTCAGCTGAAATTTTCTATATAATTCTAGATATATGTACGCTAATTCCACAAAAAATTTCAGATCAATCTGTCTCTTATTGTATTTCTGTAGGACCCACTTTTTGAGAAAAAAATGCAGTTTTTAGCAATTTTTGTGGTGTAATATCTAACGATAGGTGCATGATACAGTTTTGAAATTTGTATGGTAGAAAGATCTCACTTGTGACTATTACCAAAAACATTTTCAGCAGTCCAAAGTGAACTTTTTGCTAGTAGTAGATCCATGAAAATCGCAGTTTTCGGCTGTGATGTGCCGGAAAAATACCGGGTGCCTGACCCGCGAACTAGTTGGCCCTGATAGAGCCAACTTTGGTCTATAATTTGGTGAAAAAATTGGTATGGGATCTCTATAGGAGCACTGGCCAAACGGGTTGCACTTGGAGCCCTATACACAGTAAGTGACTTTTTAATGGTACGAGCTTTGCACTCGAGATACATAGAAAATTTTTCATATCTATGTAATTTTTTACGCTGAAAACGATGGTAATAGTCTTTTTAAAATATGATTGATCATGGTTCAGCAAAATGAAACCGTGAGGGGGG